>CAJHQP010003362.1:0-68854 GCA_905132765.1 Moricandia arvensis
GCTTGATTGTCTACCTTTCATTGAGTTTGCTTACAACCGAGTTCCACATTCTGCTACTAAGCTATCACCTTTTGAGATTGTGTATGGGTTTAAGCCAACAACACCTCTGGATCTCCTACCTATTCCCCACAAGGACCAGATGATTAGTCAAGAAGGAGAGACTAAGGCCGAGTTGATGCAGAAGATTCATGAGAAGGTCAAGGCTAACTTAGAGCACCAGAATGAGCTGAACAAGAAGCAAGCTGATAAGGGCAGAAAGGAGGTTTCTTTTGAACCAGGAGATTGGGTTTGGTTACACATGAGATCAGAAAGGTTCCCTAACCAGAGGAAGTCCAAACTATCCCCTAGAGGAGACGGCCCCTTCAAAGTCCTGAAGAAGATCAATGACAATGCATACCAGCTGGAGCTGCCAGGTGAGTTAAATGTATCTTCCACATTCAATGTGTCTGATCTATCTTATTTTCATGCAGATGAAACTGTTCTGAGGTCAGAACCTTCTCAAGAGGGAGAGAATGATGAGGACATAGAACCAGACATCAACATCCCCACCCTAAGACAAGCACCAAGAACAAGATCAGGAACCAAGGGGGTGATTGCAAGCTTCTGTGAAGCCATTGAAGGATTGTTTGCCAAGGCTAATAGCAACTCCAACTTAGATGACATCACAAACCGTCTAGACAAGCTCTCCATTTCTGGATCAGAGGTTATGAAGACTCAACCTTATGTTATACAAGACGGTCCAAAAGATAATGCTATCCTATGGTCTATCATTCCGCATAAAGAGATGGTTTCCTTATTCACCATCTCCCCACTTAAGTGAAACGGTGAGTATCAAGGAGAGGAGGCAAGCTTTCTAAACGACAACACTTCACACTTCTGCTCTTCTCCTAACCCCAACGGCTACCTTACCACAATTCAAATCCACCAGAAAGGTAAGTAAGGTAAGCATATTTCAATATTTTATTTACTTGATTTTCCTTGCAGGTTTTGGGTCTTTTATTTCTTTCATTTTCGAATAAACCAGGCATTGTTTAGCCTATGCTTTTTATTAGGTCCTAAGATTGAGTCATTGTATTAAATTTGCTTCAAAGACCCCTAGAAGGGCATAGCTGCATCGGCGAGTATATAAGCCCCTATAAGCAGCCTTGTATTTTTTAACCTACTTTGAAATATATGAGTCAGTTTGCCCCTAGCAACTAAAACCCTAAGTCTTTCCGTGTGTGTGAGAAGCAGCATAGAGAGCAGCCGAGTCTTATCAAGCTTATTCCATAGAGCTTGTGGCGACTTTCGATCCATCTGATTGAGTTCATCAATCTATTCACTCCATCTCCATCCCTTGTCCTTGTTGAGTTGTTTATACGAACAAGCAGCTTGGATCCACACTCCATCATCACGTCATCCTCCATCCAGTGAGATAGCAAGTTGGTTACACGACCATTTGTTGTTTCCCATCCTCCACTGATCCGTTTTAAGAGCAATCAAGCCGGTTATCATCTCATTCCATTCCATCCGCAAGAACTCATTCCATTCTCACCTCCATCCATCCACCAAAGCTTGATACTCATCCTCTATCCATCCAGTGTGAGAAGGGTGCTTCCCGTGCCCATATCAGAAGGAGAGAATATAATTTCCTTGCTTGATTTAGTTTCTGGTACAAGCCTTTTAATAGGCAAAATAAAACATAAACAAATACACAAGCTGACAAGAGATATATTAAACAAATAGGACTGAGGGAAGGCAGAGGCACGCCCAGACTTGTTGGAAAGAGACAGGAAGGGACAGAGGTTTTGTCCAGACATGGTGGAAAGGGACAAGACCTAAATGGGTGTCTCCTTATCTTGGCATGTGATCTTCTTCTTCCCTAACGTCTCTCTGCTCCTCTGGTGACCAGATCACATGGTCTGATTTAAATAAGTCTCCTTCCCTCTCTAGCTAACCCTTTCCTTGTCTTGTAAGCCAAGTTAGGTCAGTGTAGACCTAAACTGTACGGAACAACTTCATTTGATCATTCTGGATCCTTCTCTTGCCATACTCTCTTCCTCTTTGTCTTTTATATCTTCATGTCAACACTTGCTTCTCTTGCTCTTTATTTCTTCATGTCAACAAAGAAGACCACCATCTGATTGGGTCAACAATAGGGTCTACTATAATGCCCAAGCTGTTGCGCACCCATCTCAAGTGGTCTGCTCTTTTACTCAGTATCCAGAAGAGCATTGTTCCTTCATGGTCAGCCTAGATGAGAGCTACATACCAAGATCCTATGAGGAAGCAGTTAAAGATAAGGAATGGAAGGAGTCAGTTGGTGCTGAGGCAAGTGCAATGATCAAGAATGACACATGGTATGAAAGTGAGTTGCCAAAAGGGAAGAAGGCAGTGACCAGTAGATGGATCTTTACTATAAAATACTTGGCGAATGGAAAGATTGATAGAAAGAAAACCAGATTGGTTGCAAGGGGCTTCACTCAAACCTATGGAGAAGATTATGTGGATACCTTTGCACCAGTTGCAAAACTTCACACTATTAGGATCATACTATCTCTTGCGGTTAATCTTGAGTGGGGACTATGGCAAATGGATGTGAAGAATGCTTTCCTTCAAGGAGAACTTGAAGATGAGGTCTACATGCACCCTCCACCAGGCCTAGAGTACTTAGTGAAGAAAGGAAATGTGCTCCGGCTCAAGAAGGCAATCTATGGTCTTAAACAATCTCCTAGAGCCTGGTACAACAAGCTGAGCACCACTCTCACTGGAAGAGGGTTCAAGAAATCTGAACTGGACCATACCTTGTTCAATCTCCCAACCACATCAGGTATAGTTGTCCTTCTTGTGTATGTTGATGATATCATCATCACAGGAAGTGACAAGGCATGTATCCAATCCACTAAAGACTTCCTTAAATCTGTGTTTGAAATTAAAGACTTGGGAGAGATGAAATACTTTCTTGGTATTGAGATATGTAGATCCAAGGAAGGTTTGTTTCTGTCCCAAAGAAAGTATACACTTGATCTCTTGAAAGATGCAGGGAAACATGGAGGGAAGACAGCAAAGATGCCACTAGAGGATGGGTACAAGGTTCCTCGTGAGGGGGAGATTGAAGACAACTGGCCATTCCATGATCCTAAGCTTCATAGAAAGCTTGTTGGTAAGTTGATCTATCTTACCATTACCCGACCTGATATATGTTTTGCTGTGAATCAGGTGAGTCAACACATGCAAGTCCCAAAGGAACAACATTGGCACATGGTTGAGAGGATCCTGATGTATCTAAATGGATCACCAAACCTTGGAGTATGGATTGGATGCAATAAGAGCACTGAAGTGGTGGGCTATTGTGATGTGGATTGGGCAGGAGATAGGCTTGATAGGAAGTCAACCACTGGATATTGTACCTTCATAGGTGGGAACCTAGTTACCTGGAAGAGCAAGAAGCAGAAGGTGGTCTCTTGTTCCAGTGCTGAAGCTGAGTATAGGGCAATGTTGTGAAATCTTTAGAGAAAAAAAACAGAGAATAGGGAGAATAAAGAGAATAGAGAGAATGGAGAGAATACTCAGCTTCTTATTCTCATTTTCGTGGCTTTACAAGAGTTTTAAAGACAGATAGAAGAGAGAGAGAGAGAGAGAGAAACATTAGTGCATGACAGCTGTTTTCCAGCAGATCTAGTTTTGAATTTCAAACTGCCTGAGTCTTCTTCAAGTCTTCTTCCTCTCTTCTCTTGATCTCTTCTTGGTATTAATGTCTTCATGTACTCACTTATTTCAACACTCCCCCTCAAGCTTGACCATGTGGAACAAGTCAAGCTTGGAATGCCATGAGATCTTCCTCATTAAAAACCTTACCAAAGAAAACCTTCTTTAGGGATAAAACCTTGATAAGGAAAAGAGTAAAGACCTCATGACGAGGGGATCAGTTGTTTGGAGTAAGATCAATGAGTCCCAACCTTGAAAGGATGGACTCCATTGTCTTTAATCTCGCAGCCTTGGTGAACACATCCGCAAGTTGATCCTCGCTCCTTGTATAGCATGGCAATGTCACTCCTGAGACAATCATCTGCCTCACCTTATGACAATCAACTTCTATGTGCTTAGTTCTCTCATGGAATACTGAGTTAGATGCAATATGAATTGCTGCTTGATTATCACAATGTATTGTCATAGGAGAGGTGTGTTCAATCTCCAGATGCTTGAGAATACCTTTGATCCATACCAGCTCATTTGTCAGCTTCAACATAGCTCTATACTCCGCCTCAGCACTTGAGCAGGAGATAACCTTTTGCTTCTTACTCTTCCAAGTAACCAGGTTTCCTCCAACGAATGTACAATACCCAGTAGTTGATTTCCTATCCACTCTATCTCCTGCCCAATCAGCATCACAATACCCAACTACTTCTGTACTGTGGAGAGATTGCTCAAGAGGTCTTACCTGATACCACTGTTGCTGGCCTGTCACTTTCACTCATCAGACCTGGTCACTATCTCTCTCATGTCCCTTTCTCCTCCTCTGGACGTGCCTCCCCTTGGCTGTATCCCCTTTGGCCTCTTCTCATCCCTACAGAATTATTTGTTTGTATTTCCTTGTTTTAGTAATTGTTTATTGTAAGTGATTATCTATTTAAAGACCTTCACCCTCTCTTGTAACACTTACCAGAATCAATAGACAAGTCTCTCTCTATCTAAGCTCGTGGATCTCTCTCTTGCTTGTGTCTAAACAATATTCACAATGTAGGGAGTTAAGCATTATGGTTTAGAGGCTGCCTTAGCTCTTTCTCTCTTAAGGCAGCCTAATACTTGTCAAACTCACTCTAAACTCTTTTTTATCTATTGTCTAAACTCTAGCTTACTGATTCTAAATCCCATTCATTTAAGTACACAAACTCTAAGTGTTGTGTTACTTCTCAAGGATTAGATTCATACTAGAGAGTTTCTGCTTCATATAACCAGTTTACTCTCTAGGATTCTTGGTTATATAGTAAGCTGTGTATGAGGATTCAACCACAAGTTGGTTGTCTCTGATATTGAATGGTGAGTTCATGTTGTATGGTTGAAGGGGATTCAGTTACAAGTTAACTGAATACTCTCTTGACATGAGACAAACACTCATGAATTCCAACATGGTATCAGAGCTTTGTTGCTCTTCTTTGGGAATAAACTCACCTCTTTTATCTCTGTTTTGTTTAAATAAATCCTTTCTCTCCCACTCTGATATTGTGTTAGCTTGGTCAGTACTTGTTAGTATCTTGAATCAAGCTTGAGGAAGAGAAAGATTTCAAAAATGCTTCACCATTATGCTTTATCCATTGGATAATAGCTTTCTCTTAATGGAGCATCTCTTTGACCAGTGGACAAACTGTTTTGATCCATTGGATTCATTGTTGTCTAAGACACAGAAAACACTTGTTCATGTGTTATTCTGTCGGTTCTTTTGTTGCAAGCCCTGGAAAACATCTGTTCATGAGTTATTCCAGTGGGACATGTGAGAATAAAGAGAAAATGATGATAATATGGTGAGAATGAAGTGTTTAGACAAGTGTATTCAGAGAATGAAGAGTTTGGGTGAAAGAGAATCAGTTTTAGCTAAGAGACTGTTTTGTGAGTGAGATTGAGAGATTGTGAAAGTTTGGAGAGTATGAGGCCGTGTGGACCAGAGAGAGAAGAGTCTTTGAGAGTGTGTGAACCAGAGAGTAAGTGAAGGAGTTGGTTCATTTCTCCTTAGACATTTCGTGGTTACATGGGGGCTTTATATAGCCAGAGACCAGCAACTTCCAAGACACTAAACTAACAATAAAACAGTGAATTTAAAATACTATTATTGTAGGTAATGAAGTCAGAGCTGGTTGGGACAGACTGGTGTGGAGCAGGCTGTGGCATGGACAGTCTGGCACGTCCAGAGGAAGAGAAAGTGACTGGAGGAAGAGGGCACATTCAGCTTGGTGTGATAGTGACATGTCCAGCTGCTTCTCCAAAGCACCCATGTGACTTCTTCTTGTCCAATTCAAACCAGAACTGATTACTTCCATTCAAACTTGATTACCTTTACTTCTGGAGGCTCCCAACGTCCATATTAAGTCTCCCCAACTCCTTTCTTGCCTTGCAAGGTAAGTTAGGGCAAGATGAGTTGCTTGTGGAGCAAGACTGTACGGACAGAATCAAATCTGCTTATTCCAGATGCTTGATTTGCTTGCTCCTGATTTGCTTGGTCTCTTCATCAACTCCAGCTTTGTTTGTTCATTCCAACACTCCCCCTCAGGCTTGACCATAGGAATCCTTGGGCAAGCTTGGAACTGAGATTACTTGCCTCATTAAAAACCTAATTATAGGGAAAAAGAGTACAAGCAATCCAGCCTAGTTTTAGACAACTTTATTGGTCAGGATGGGCACCACTCCTTTCCTGCTTCACACTCAACTGGTTCCATTTGAACCTTCTTCTTGTTTCACAGCTTGTCTCCCCCTTGTTTCTGACTTCTTGCCTTCTTCATGGGTTGAGATCAAGCCAACATGTCTTTGGGATGATAATGAGGAGTGTCTGCCCTCTTGGTTTGCACTCAAATCCCCCACTTCATCTCTTTCTGAATGGCCTTGCAAAGTCACTTGTAGAACAGACTTGGTAGGGGGACTTTGCAAAGAGTTAGCTGCCATCTTTTCAGTGAACTGACTTCTCCTTGCGCAGCCAAGAATAAACCTGGTCAACTCCACTTGTTTCCTTTGCTTCACCTTAAGAACTGCGTCATTGGCTTCTCATTTAACACCCCTCCTCAAGCTTGACCTGAGAATGAGAGTTTATGGTCAAGCTTGCAGATGAGAGCCAATGACAGCCAACACCTTGAGACCACGGCCCTCTTGGCTTAGTGATGGTCTTTCTCTTGAGGAATCCCCCTTTTCACCCTCTTGGCTTCAGGTAAGACCTCTTGAGAAACCTCTCCACAGCCCCAATCTTCCTCTCTACCATCTTGGGAGTTAATGAACACAATCAGTGTCCAAAGTGTTGTTGGGCAGTGGGCAATCTCTCCATGGACAGGAATGTACATCTTCTGTAGGCTCTGAACACATGGTCTTCTTGCTCTTTCTTTTAAGAAGGCACAGCTTATCAAGAATCTGAGCTCGTTTCTTGAACCTCCAGCCCCATGGGGCTTAGTGAAACTGAAGTGGTTTGAGGTGTGGATTGAATATCCAACACCTCTTCTTGATGATTCTCTCCTTCTGGTCAAGGAGACACTTCAAACCCCTCCTGTCTTCTTGCAGGTCGTGGGTCTTGGGGACCAGAGAGTGAGCTTCAGCTTTGTTGGCTAGAGAATAGTTTGAACAGCCTAGCTTTGAAGCCTTTTCTGTGACCTTGCTGCAAGAATGATTTCTCCCATGGATTTTCTTCAGCATTTTGGACCAGAGGAGGTGGTTTTGTTTCTACTTTGGACCCCTTGAAGTCTCTGGAGTCGCCATTTCAGTTTCAGTCTCCATCTTGGAGAGTTTTGGACCAGTGGACAAAAGAGTGTTCCTACGGGTTTTGCAAGAAATAGATCAGAAACTGATATTGGATGAAACTTGCTTGACTTTTCTGGAGCTTCCTTGAGTGCCACAGACTGGTATACTCCCTTATATTGAGTTCTGGTGAGGTTATTCCCTCTTGGAAGACCTTTGGACCAGTGGATAAAGATATGTATCAAAGGCAGTTTTTTTTAAAGAGAAATTTTGACAGAGATCTTGCGGAAGTAAGAAATGTTTCAGGAGCTTGTAGCTCTGATACCATGTGAGAATAAAGAGAAAATGATGATAATATGGTGAGAATGAAGTGTTTAGACAAGTGTATTCAGAGAATGAAGAGTTTGGGTGAAAGAGAATCAGTTTTAGCTAAGAGACTGTTTTGTGAGTGAGATTGAGAGATTGTGAAAGTTTGGAGAGTATGAGGCCGTGTGGACCAGAGAGAGAAGAGTCTTTGAGAGTGTGTGAACCAGAGAGTAAGTGAAGGAGTTGGTTCATTTCTCCTTAGACATTTCGTGGTTACATGGGGGCTTTATATAGCCAGAGACCAGCAACTTACAAGACACTAAACTAACAATAAAACAGTGAATTTAAAATACTATTATTGTAGGTAATGAAGTCAGAGCTGGTTGGGACAGACTGGTGTGGAGCAGGCTGTGGCATGGACAGTCTGGCACGTCCAGAGGAAGAGAAAGTGACTGGAGGAAGAGGGCACATTCAGCTTGGTGTGATAGTGACATGTCCAGCTGCTTCTCCAAAGCACCCATGTGACTTCTTCTTGTCCAATTCAAACCAGAACTGATTACTTCCATTCAAACTTGATTACCTTTACTTCTGGAGGCTCCCAACGTCCATATTAAGTCTCCCCAACTCCTTTCTTGCCTTGCAAGGTAAGTTAGGGCAAGATGAGTTGCTTGTGGAGCAAGACTGTACGGACAGAATCAAATCTGCTTATTCCAGATGCTTGATTTGCTTGCTCCTGATTTGCTTGGTCTCTTCATCAACTCCAGCTTTGTTTGTTCATTCCAACACTCCCCCTCAGGCTTGACCATAGGAATCCTTGGGCAAGCTTGGAACTGAGATTACTTGCCTCATTAAAAACCTAATTATAGGGAAAAAGAGTACAAGCAATCCAGCCTAGTTTTAGACAACTTTATTGGTCAGGATGGGCACCACTCCTTTCCTGCTTCACACTCAACTGGTTCCATTTGAACCTTCTTCTTGTTTCACAGCTTGTCTCCCCCTTGTTTCTGACTTCTTGCCTTCTTCATGGGTTGAGATCAAGCCAACATGTCTTTGGGATGATAATGAGGAGTGTCTGCCCTCTTGGTTTGCACTCAAATCCCCCACTTCATCTCTTTCTGAATGGCCTTGCAAAGTCACTTGTAGAACAGACTTGGTAGGGGGACTTTGCAAAGAGTTAGCTGCCATCTTTTCAGTGAACTGACTTCTCCTTGCGCAGCCAAGAATAAACCTGGTCAACTCCACTTGTTTCCTTTGCTTCACCTTAAGAACTGCGTCATTGGCTTCTCATTTAACACCCCTCCTCAAGCTTGACCTGAGAATGAGAGTTTATGGTCAAGCTTGCAGATGAGAGCCAATGACAGCCAACACCTTGAGACCACGGCCCTCTTGGCTTAGTGATGGTCTTTCTCTTGAGGAAGCCCCCTTTTCACCCTCTTGGCTTCAGGTAAGACCTCTTGAGAAACCTCTCCACAGCCCCAATCTTCCTCTCTACCATCTTGGGAGTTAATGAACACAATCAGTGTCCAAAGTGTTGTTGGGCAGTGGGCAATCTCTCCATGGACAGGAATGTACATCTTCTGTAGGCTCTGAACACATGGTCTTCTTGCTCTTTCTTTTAAGAAGGCACAGCTTATCAAGAATCTGAGCTCGTTTCTTGAACCTCCAGCCCCATGGGGCTTAGTGAAACTGAAGTGGTTTGAGGTGTGGATTGAATATCCAACACCTCTTCTTGATGATTCTCTCCTTCTGGTCAAGGAGACACTTCAAACCCCTCCTGTCTTCTTGCAGGTCGTGGGTCTTGGGGACCAGAGAGTGAGCTTCAGCTTTGTTGGCTAGAGAATAGTTTGAACAGCCTAGCTTTGAAGCCTTTTCTGTGACCTTGCTGCAAGAATGATTTCTCCCATGGATTTTCTTCAGCATTTTGGACCAGAGGAGGTGGTTTTGTTTCTACTTTGGACCCCTTGAAGTCTCTGGAGTCGCCATTTCAGTTTCAGTCTCCATCTTGGAGAGTTTTGGACCAGTGGACAAAAGAGTGTTCCTACGGGTTTTGCAAGAAATAGATCAGAAACTGATATTGGATGAAACTTGCTTGACTTTTCTGGAGCTTCCTTGAGTGCCACAGACTGGTATACTCCCTTATATTGAGTTCTGGTGAGGTTATTCCCTCTTGGAAGACCTTTGGACCAGTGGATAAAGATATGTATCAAAGGCAGTTTTTTTTAAAGAGAAATTTTGACAGAGATCTTGCGGAAGTAAGAAATGTTTCAGGAGCTTGTAGCTCTGATACCATGTGAGAATAAAGAGAAAATGATGATAATATGGTGAGAATGAAGTGTTTAGACAAGTGTATTCAGAGAATGAAGAGTTTGGGTGAAAGAGAATCAGTTTTAGCTAAGAGACTGTTTTGTGAGTGAGATTGAGAGATTGTGAAAGTTTGGAGAGTATGAGGCCGTGTGGACCAGAGAGAGAAGAGTCTTTGAGAGTGTGTGAACCAGAGAGTAAGTGAAGGAGTTGGTTCATTTCTCCTTAGACATTTCGTGGTTACATGGGGGCTTTATATAGCCAGAGACCAGCAACTTACAAGACACTAAACTAACAATAAAACAGTGAATTTAAAATACTATTATTGTAGGTAATGAAGTCAGAGCTGGTTGGGACAGACTGGTGTGGAGCAGGCTGTGGCATGGACAGTCTGGCACGTCCAGAGGAAGAGAAAGTGACTGGAGGAAGAGGGCACATTCAGCTTGGTGTGATAGTGACATGTCCAGCTGCTTCTCCAAAGCACCCATGTGACTTCTTCTTGTCCAATTCAAACCAGAACTGATTACTTCCATTCAAACTTGATTACCTTTACTTCTGGAGGCTCCCAACGTCCATATTAAGTCTCCCCAACTCCTTTCTTGCCTTGCAAGGTAAGTTAGGGCAAGATGAGTTGCTTGTGGAGCAAGACTGTACGGACAGAATCAAATCTGCTTATTCCAGATGCTTGATTTGCTTGCTCCTGATTTGCTTGGTCTCTTCATCAACTCCAGCTTTGTTTGTTCATTCCAACACTCCCCCTCAGGCTTGACCATAGGAATCCTTGGGCAAGCTTGGAACTGAGATTACTTGCCTCATTAAAAACCTAATTATAGGGAAAAAGAGTACAAGCAATCCAGCCTAGTTTTAGACAACTTTATTGGTCAGGATGGGCACCACTCCTTTCCTGCTTCACACTCAACTGGTTCCATTTGAACCTTCTTCTTGTTTCACAGCTTGTCTCCCCCTTGTTTCTGACTTCTTGCCTTCTTCATGGGTTGAGATCAAGCCAACATGTCTTTGGGATGATAATGAGGAGTGTCTGCCCTCTTGGTTTG
Source organism: Moricandia arvensis (assembly GCA_905132765.1). NCBI lineage: Eukaryota > Viridiplantae > Streptophyta > Magnoliopsida > Brassicales > Brassicaceae > Moricandia > Moricandia arvensis. Next base: position 11,073 of record CAJHQP010003362.1, read on the forward strand.
CACTCAAATCCCCCACTTCATCTCTTTCTGAATGGCCTTGCAAAGTCACTTGTAGAACAGACTTGGTAGGGGGACTTTGCAAAGAGTTAGCTGCCATCTTTTCAGTGAACTGACTTCTCCTTGCGCAGCCAAGAATAAACCTGGTCAACTCCACTTGTTTCCTTTGCTTCACCTTAAGAACTGCGTCATTGGCTTCTCATTTAACACCCCTCCTCAAGCTTGACCTGAGAATGAGAGTTTATGGTCAAGCTTGCAGATGAGAGCCAATGACAGCCAACACCTTGAGACCACGGCCCTCTTGGCTTAGTGATGGTCTTTCTCTTGAGGAAGCCCCCTTTTCACCCTCTTGGCTTCAGGTAAGACCTCTTGAGAAACCTCTCCACAGCCCCAATCTTCCTCTCTACCATCTTGGGAGTTAATGAACACAATCAGTGTCCAAAGTGTTGTTGGGCAGTGGGCAATCTCTCCATGGACAGGAATGTACATCTTCTGTAGGCTCTGAACACATGGTCTTCTTGCTCTTTCTTTTAAGAAGGCACAGCTTATCAAGAATCTGAGCTCGTTTCTTGAACCTCCAGCCCCATGGGGCTTAGTGAAACTGAAGTGGTTTGAGGTGTGGATTGAATATCCAACACCTCTTCTTGATGATTCTCTCCTTCTGGTCAAGGAGACACTTCAAACCCCTCCTGTCTTCTTGCAGGTCGTGGGTCTTGGGGACCAGAGAGTGAGCTTCAGCTTTGTTGGCTAGAGAATAGTTTGAACAGCCTAGCTTTGAAGCCTTTTCTGTGACCTTGCTGCAAGAATGATTTCTCCCATGGATTTTCTTCAGCATTTTGGACCAGAGGAGGTGGTTTTGTTTCTACTTTGGACCCCTTGAAGTCTCTGGAGTCGCCATTTCAGTTTCAGTCTCCATCTTGGAGAGTTTTGGACCAGTGGACAAAAGAGTGTTCCTACGGGTTTTGCAAGAAATAGATCAGAAACTGATATTGGATGAAACTTGCTTGACTTTTCTGGAGCTTCCTTGAGTGCCACAGACTGGTATACTCCCTTATATTGAGTTCTGGTGAGGTTATTCCCTCTTGGAAGACCTTTGGACCAGTGGATAAAGATATGTATCAAAGGCAGTTTTTTTTAAAGAGAAATTTTGACAGAGATCTTGCGGAAGTAAGAAATGTTTCAGGAGCTTGTAGCTCTGATACCATGTGAGAATAAAGAGAAAATGATGATAATATGGTGAGAATGAAGTGTTTAGACAAGTGTATTCAGAGAATGAAGAGTTTGGGTGAAAGAGAATCAGTTTTAGCTAAGAGACTGTTTTGTGAGTGAGATTGAGAGATTGTGAAAGTTTGGAGAGTATGAGGCCGTGTGGACCAGAGAGAGAAGAGTCTTTGAGAGTGTGTGAACCAGAGAGTAAGTGAAGGAGTTGGTTCATTTCTCCTTAGACATTTCGTGGTTACATGGGGGCTTTATATAGCCAGAGACCAGCAACTTACAAGACACTAAACTAACAATAAAACAGTGAATTTAAAATACTATTATTGTAGGTAATGAAGTCAGAGCTGGTTGGGACAGACTGGTGTGGAGCAGGCTGTGGCATGGACAGTCTGGCACGTCCAGAGGAAGAGAAAGTGACTGGAGGAAGAGGGCACATTCAGCTTGGTGTGATAGTGACATGTCCAGCTGCTTCTCCAAAGCACCCATGTGACTTCTTCTTGTCCAATTCAAACCAGAACTGATTACTTCCATTCAAACTTGATTACCTTTACTTCTGGAGGCTCCCAACGTCCATATTAAGTCTCCCCAACTCCTTTCTTGCCTTGCAAGGTAAGTTAGGGCAAGATGAGTTGCTTGTGGAGCAAGACTGTACGGACAGAATCAAATCTGCTTATTCCAGATGCTTGATTTGCTTGCTCCTGATTTGCTTGGTCTCTTCATCAACTCCAGCTTTGTTTGTTCATTCCAACACTCCCCCTCAGGCTTGACCATAGGAATCCTTGGGCAAGCTTGGAACTGAGATTACTTGCCTCATTAAAAACCTAATTATAGGGAAAAAGAGTACAAGCAATCCAGCCTAGTTTTAGACAACTTTATTGGTCAGGATGGGCACCACTCCTTTCCTGCTTCACACTCAACTGGTTCCATTTGAACCTTCTTCTTGTTTCACAGCTTGTCTCCCCCTTGTTTCTGACTTCTTGCCTTCTTCATGGGTTGAGATCAAGCCAACATGTCTTTGGGATGATAATGAGGAGTGTCTGCCCTCTTGGTTTGCACTCAAATCCCCCACTTCATCTCTTTCTGAATGGCCTTGCAAAGTCACTTGTAGAACAGACTTGGTAGGGGGACTTTGCAAAGAGTTAGCTGCCATCTTTTCAGTGAACTGACTTCTCCTTGCGCAGCCAAGAATAAACCTGGTCAACTCCACTTGTTTCCTTTGCTTCACCTTAAGAACTGCGTCATTGGCTTCTCATTTAACACCCCTCCTCAAGCTTGACCTGAGAATGAGAGTTTATGGTCAAGCTTGCAGATGAGAGCCAATGACAGCCAACACCTTGAGACCACGGCCCTCTTGGCTTAGTGATGGTCTTTCTCTTGAGGAAGCCCCCTTTTCACCCTCTTGGCTTCAGGTAAGACCTCTTGAGAAACCTCTCCACAGCCCCAATCTTCCTCTCTACCATCTTGGGAGTTAATGAACACAATCAGTGTCCAAAGTGTTGTTGGGCAGTGGGCAATCTCTCCATGGACAGGAATGTACATCTTCTGTAGGCTCTGAACACATGGTCTTCTTGCTCTTTCTTTTAAGAAGGCACAGCTTATCAAGAATCTGAGCTCGTTTCTTGAACCTCCAGCCCCATGGGGCTTAGTGAAACTGAAGTGGTTTGAGGTGTGGATTGAATATCCAACACCTCTTCTTGATGATTCTCTCCTTCTGGTCAAGGAGACACTTCAAACCCCTCCTGTCTTCTTGCAGGTCGTGGGTCTTGGGGACCAGAGAGTGAGCTTCAGCTTTGTTGGCTAGAGAATAGTTTGAACAGCCTAGCTTTGAAGCCTTTTCTGTGACCTTGCTGCAAGAATGATTTCTCCCATGGATTTTCTTCAGCATTTTGGACCAGAGGAGGTGGTTTTGTTTCTACTTTGGACCCCTTGAAGTCTCTGGAGTCGCCATTTCAGTTTCAGTCTCCATCTTGGAGAGTTTTGGACCAGTGGACAAAAGAGTGTTCCTACGGGTTTTGCAAGAAATAGATCAGAAACTGATATTGGATGAAACTTGCTTGACTTTTCTGGAGCTTCCTTGAGTGCCACAGACTGGTATACTCCCTTATATTGAGTTCTGGTGAGGTTATTCCCTCTTGGAAGACCTTTGGACCAGTGGATAAAGATATGTATCAAAGGCAGTTTTTTTTAAAGAGAAATTTTGACAGAGATCTTGCGGAAGTAAGAAATGTTTCAGGAGCTTGTAGCTCTGATACCATGTGAGAATAAAGAGAAAATGATGATAATATGGTGAGAATGAAGTGTTTAGACAAGTGTATTCAGAGAATGAAGAGTTTGGGTGAAAGAGAATCAGTTTTAGCTAAGAGACTGTTTTGTGAGTGAGATTGAGAGATTGTGAAAGTTTGGAGAGTATGAGGCCGTGTGGACCAGAGAGAGAAGAGTCTTTGAGAGTGTGTGAACCAGAGAGTAAGTGAAGGAGTTGGTTCATTTCTCCTTAGACATTTCGTGGTTACATGGGGGCTTTATATAGCCAGAGACCAGCAACTTACAAGACACTAAACTAACAATAAAACAGTGAATTTAAAATACTATTATTGTAGGTAATGAAGTCAGAGCTGGTTGGGACAGACTGGTGTGGAGCAGGCTGTGGCATGGACAGTCTGGCACGTCCAGAGGAAGAGAAAGTGACTGGAGGAAGAGGGCACATTCAGCTTGGTGTGATAGTGACATGTCCAGCTGCTTCTCCAAAGCACCCATGTGACTTCTTCTTGTCCAATTCAAACCAGAACTGATTACTTCCATTCAAACTTGATTACCTTTACTTCTGGAGGCTCCCAACGTCCATATTAAGTCTCCCCAACTCCTTTCTTGCCTTGCAAGGTAAGTTAGGGCAAGATGAGTTGCTTGTGGAGCAAGACTGTACGGACAGAATCAAATCTGCTTATTCCAGATGCTTGATTTGCTTGCTCCTGATTTGCTTGGTCTCTTCATCAACTCCAGCTTTGTTTGTTCATTCCAACACTCCCCCTCAGGCTTGACCATAGGAATCCTTGGGCAAGCTTGGAACTGAGATTACTTGCCTCATTAAAAACCTAATTATAGGGAAAAAGAGTACAAGCAATCCAGCCTAGTTTTAGACAACTTTATTGGTCAGGATGGGCACCACTCCTTTCCTGCTTCACACTCAACTGGTTCCATTTGAACCTTCTTCTTGTTTCACAGCTTGTCTCCCCCTTGTTTCTGACTTCTTGCCTTCTTCATGGGTTGAGATCAAGCCAACATGTCTTTGGGATGATAATGAGGAGTGTCTGCCCTCTTGGTTTGCACTCAAATCCCCCACTTCATCTCTTTCTGAATGGCCTTGCAAAGTCACTTGTAGAACAGACTTGGTAGGGGGACTTTGCAAAGAGTTAGCTGCCATCTTTTCAGTGAACTGACTTCTCCTTGCGCAGCCAAGAATAAACCTGGTCAACTCCACTTGTTTCCTTTGCTTCACCTTAAGAACTGCGTCATTGGCTTCTCATTTAACACCCCTCCTCAAGCTTGACCTGAGAATGAGAGTTTATGGTCAAGCTTGCAGATGAGAGCCAATGACAGCCAACACCTTGAGACCACGGCCCTCTTGGCTTAGTGATGGTCTTTCTCTTGAGGAAGCCCCCTTTTCACCCTCTTGGCTTCAGGTAAGACCTCTTGAGAAACCTCTCCACAGCCCCAATCTTCCTCTCTACCATCTTGGGAGTTAATGAACACAATCAGTGTCCAAAGTGTTGTTGGGCAGTGGGCAATCTCTCCATGGACAGGAATGTACATCTCCTGGAATCAAAACAAAAGACAGGCACCCAAACACACGCAAATGATCCAGAGAGGGTTTGTTTTTATTCAATACCTCAAATGGAGAGATATCATGGAGGACCCTTGTAGGAGTTCTGTTTATTAGATAGCATGCTGAGACCACAACATCACCCCAAAAACGTTTTGGAACATTTGTGTGGAACATCATGCTTCTGGCAACCTCCATAAGATGTCGATTCTTCCTCTCTGCCACTCCATTTTGTTGTGGTGTGTATGGGAAGCTGGTTTGATGAATGATTCCATGTCTGGCTAGATGATTTTTGAATGCATGGCTTGTGTATTCACCACCATTGTCTGACCTAAAAATTTTAATCTTGGCATTGAAATGATTAGTGACATAGCTCTGAAAGTTTATAAAAGCTTCTAACACTCTATCTTTAGATTGAATTAAGGTTAGCCAAGTGTACTTTGATTTCTCATCTATAAAGGTGACAAAGTATTTATGGTTTTCTCTAGAAACACATGGAGCAGTCCAGACATCTGAGTGCACAAGATCAAAGCAGTGTTCATAAATAGTGGTTGATTTAGTAAAAACGGTTTTGCAATGTTTGCCAAGGATACAAGCTTCACAGCTATCATTCCTAAAAGACAGATTAGGGAACATCAATCCTAAGGCACGAGAATGAGGATGACCTAATCTAGCATGCCATAATACATTAGAATCTAAAACAGAAGCAGAACTAAGATCATAAGGTAAATCTGATTTAAGCTTGGTGTCTTCAAGCAAATAGAGGTCTCCTTTGCTTACACCCTTTCCAATCATCTTACTTGTCTCAATATCCTGAAAATTAACTTCATTAGGACTAAAAATCACATGACAATTAAGATCGGAAGTCGTTTTCTTAACTGAGAGCAAGTTAGATGCAAATGTAGGCATATATAAGGCTTTAGACTCTTTACCAAACAAGTTCAAGTTCCCTATGCCCTCAATGGGTACCTTATCACCATTTGCAATCATCACATTTCCAAGAGCAGGTTTAACATTACTAATCAGTTTAGCATCTTTGATCATATGATGAGATGCCCCTGAATCTATGATCAATGGCCTAGCAGGTTGAGATATGTTCTCAATTGTATTTAAAGCATTATGAACATTACTACTGATGTTACCAGAGTTGGCATTGAGGGCTTTTATGAGAGCCTCAATGTCTGACTTGCGGATTAGAGAGTCCTCATGGTTAAGCTGAGTAGATGTTCCAGCAATGTGAGCAGTGGAGTTCATGGCCCTCCCTCCATTCTGTTGATGCACCGGTTGAATGGTGGGCTGGACATTCTGATGAATAGCCTCATGTGCTCTAGCCTGGTTGAATCTTGATGGAGGACGGAGGTGAGGGTGAAGGATCCAGCACTGGTTCTTCATGTGGCCGACCTTCCTACAATGATCACAAGTCACTGACTTCTTCCTATCTTCTGGTTTGAAGAAGGCCTTGTTTGCAGATACTATCTCAGCCTTGTTGGCTAAGGTGAGTTCTCCTTTTCCTCCAAACAGACCAACTGAGCCTTGTTCCTTCTGGATTTGAGAGCACACCTCTTCTAGACTTGGTAGCTTATCAGCCCTCAGAATATGCTTAATGAGGTCGTTGTAAGCTGGGTTGAGAGTGAGGAGTATACCAAACACTTTGTCTTGCTCACGCCTCTCATTCAGGGTAGTAGGGTCAGTGTACATGGCCTAAACATCTCCAGCTCTGCCCAGAGAGCTCTGAACTTACCAAAGTGTTGGTTAAAGTCCATATCTTCCTGGTTCAAGCAGTTGATGGACTTCTTTACTTCAAAGACCCTACTGTGGTTGGATATGTTTCCATATACCTTCTGAAGGGTATCCCACAACTCCTTTGCGGTTTCACAGTATGAGTAGGCCTCCATTATGGGGCCATCAAGTGAGCTCTGGATGATGTTCAGCACCATAAAGTCCTCTTGACTCCATTTGCCTTCATCTGCCACCACAAGCTCCTTGCCGTCTTCTCCTTGAATGGTTTGTTTTGGCGCCTCACCTGGAGTGATATGGGACCATAAACCTCTTCCACCAAGGGCATTCTTGATCAATCTTGACCATAGAAGGTAGTTCACTCCTTTAAGAGTAACTGGAATCACCACTGCCTTGTTTTGCTCCATTTCGAGTTGCTATTATCCAGTGGGTAAAAGGGTGTTCTTGACGGTTTTGAAAGAAAACTGGAAAATATTTAGTTTCTGGATAAGAGTTTAGACATAAAACAAATAGGAACAAGCTATCTCTCTATGTCTCAAGAAAACAAAAGCAAGCAAAGATGAAGAACAGTTGAAGAACTCGCAAGAACAGAGCTATTATCCGCTGGATAAAAGGATGTTCTTCAAGAAACTCAAGAACTGATAGGTTGAAAAGAAAGAGTGAAGAGAATAGAGTAGTTTTGCGGAAGAAAAATAGGTTTAGGAGCCAAAAGCTCTGATACCATGTAAGTTTTGTTAAGAACAGAATGAAGAACACAAGAGAAAAAGAGAGTTTGAATTGAGAACAGGAGGAGAGAGAGAGAGTGAAGTGTTTATTGAAATAAATAAAGGGATGACCAGAAGAAGAAGATGGTTGATGATCCAAGGATAAGTTCATCAAGAGAAGCCAATATGTTCTGTTTGTACAGACTTGGATCACAAGCAATCTACTATGACCTAACTTGCCTTGGGAGGCAAGGTACTGATGGGAACACGAGCTGAGGGTCTCCAGAAGCTAAGGAAACCGTTGGTAGAGGGTTTGACCAGATTCAAATTCAAATATGGAAGAAAGTCACATGTTAAGCTTAAGGGGAACTGTTGCTGGCCTGTCACTTTCACTCATCAGACCTGGTCACTATCTCTCTCCTGTCCCTTTCTCCTCCTCTGGACGTGCCTCCCCTTGGCTGTATCCCCTTTGGCCTCTTCTCATCCCTACATAATTATTTGTTTGTATTTCCTTGTTTTAGTAATTGTTTATTGTAAGTGATTGTCTATTTAAAGACCTTCACCCTCTCTTGTAACACTTACCAGAATCAATAGACAAGTCTCTCTCTATCTAAGCTCGTGGCTCTCTCTCTCTTGCTTGTGTCTAAACAATATTCACAATGTAGGGAGTTAAGCATTATGGTTTAGAGGCTGCCTTAGCTCTTTCTCTCTTAAGGCAGCCTAATACTTGTCAAACTCACTCTAAACTCTTCTTTATCTATTGTCTAAACTCTAGCTTACTGATTCTAAATCCCATTCATTTAAGTACACAAACTCTAAGTGTTGTGTTACTTCTAAAGGATTAGATTCATACTAGATAGTGTCTGCTTCATATAACCAGTTTACTGTCTAGGATTCTTGGTTATATAGTAAGCTGTATATGAGAATTCAACCACAAGTTGGTTGTCTCTTCCTTTTGTATGGTGAGTTCCTGTTGCTTGGTTGAAGGGGATTCAGTCACTAGTTGAATGAATCACTCCTTACATGAGACAAACACTCATGAATTCCAACATGGTATCAGAGCTACAAGCTCCTGAAAACATTTCTTACTTCCGCAAAATCTCTGTCAAAATTTCTCTTTAAAAAAAAAACTGCCTTTGATACATTTCTTTATCCACTGGTCCAAAGGTCTTCCAAGAGGGAAGAACCTCACCAGAACTCAAGATAAGGGAGTATACAAGTCAGTGGCACTCAAGGAAGCTCCAGAAAAGTCAAGCAAGATTCATCCAAGATCAGTTTCTGATCCAGTTCTTGCAAAACCAGTAGCAACACTCTTTTGTCCAATGGTCCAAAACTCACCAAGATGGAGACTAAAACTGAAATGGAGACTCCAGAGACTTCAAGGGGTCTAAAGAAGAAACCAACCCACCTCCTCTTGTCCAAAATTCTGAAGAAAACCCATGGAGAAAATTATTGTTGGATCAAAGTCATTAAAGAAGCATCAAAGCTAGGCTGTTCAAACTATTCTCTGGCCAATAAATCTGAAGCTTATCCTGTGATCCCCCAGACCCACGACCAGCAAGAGGATAGGAGGGGTTTGAAGTGTGTCCCTGCCAATAAGGAGAGAATCAAGGAGAAGAGGTGTTGGACAGTCAATCCACACCTCAAACCCCTTCAGTTTCAATAAGCCCCCATGGGCTGGAGGTTCAAGAAACCAGCTAATGTTCTTAATAAGCTGCACCTCCTTAAAATAAAGAGCAAGAAGCCCATGTGTTCAGAGCCTACAGAATATGTATATTCCTGTCCATGGAGAAAATACCCACTGCCTAACAACACTTTGGACACTGATTGTGTTCATTAACTCCCAAGATGGTAGAGGAAGATTGGTGCTGTGGAGAAATTTCTCAAGAGGTCTTACTTGAAGCCAAGAGGGTGAACAGGTGGTTCCTCAAGAGAGAAAGGCCACAATTCAAGCCAAGAGGTCTGTGGTTTCAAGGTGTTCGCTGTCATTGGCTGTCAGCTTCAAGCTTGACCATATACTCTCATTCTCTGGTCAAGCTTGAGGAGGGGTGTTAAATGAGAAGCCAATGTCATATTATTCAAGCTGGAGCAAAGGAAACAAGTGTAGTTGACCAGGGATATTATTAACTGAGCAAGGAAAAGGCAGTTCATTCATAAGATGGCAGCTGAATCTTTGCAAATTCCCCCTACCAAGTCTGTTCTAAAAGTGACTTTTCAAGGCCATTATGAAGAAGGATGAACTAAGGGATTCAAGTGCAAGCCAGGAGGGCAGACACTCCTCATTATCATCCCAACGACATGTTGGCTTGATCTCAACCCATGAAGAAGGAAAGAAATCAGAAACAAGGGGGAGACATGCTGTGAAATAAGAAGAAGGTTCAAATGGAACCAGTTGAGTGTAAAGCAGGAAAGGAGTGGCAACCTTCCTGGCCAATAAAGCTGTCCAAACCTAGGCAGGATTGCTTGTACTCTTTTTCCCTATAATTAGGTTTTTAATGAGGCAAGTAATCTCAGTTCCAAGCTTGCCCAAGGATTCCTATGGTCAAGCTTGAGGGGGAGTGTTGGAATAATGAAAGAAAGAGAAGAAGAAGAAGCAGCAAGCTGGATTAAGGTTCAAACCGGGACAGAAAAGTAAGAAGATTTGAAGCTGTCTACAGTTCATCGAAAACCTAAGCAGACTTAACTTGCAAGGCAAGGAGTGAGTGGGGAAGACCTTGTGGACGTGGCTGAAGTTCTAGAAGTCAAGGAAAATCAGTTTGAATGTAATTGGAACAATCTGGTTTGATTTAAGCAATAAGAAGTCACATGGGGTGCATAAGGAGCTGTGTAGACATGTTACTGTCACCAAGGAAGGCTGTGCCTCTCCTCCTGTCCCTTTCCCCTCCTCTGGACATGCCAGTCTGTCTTCAACAGCCTTCTCTACACCAGTCCGTCCAGCCAGTTCTGAATCATCTTTCCATACAGTATTATTAGTTTAGTTTACCTATTATATTGTTAGTTTAATGTGTTTGTAGTCTTGTGAGTTGTTTGTGTCTTGGCTATAAAGCCCCCACATGTAACCCACGAAATTTCTAAGGAGAAATGAACCAACTCCTTCACTTACTCTCTGGTTCACACACTCTCAAAGACTCTTCTCTCTCTGGTCCACACGGCCTCATACTCTCCAAACTTTCATAATCTCTCAATCTCACTCACAAAACAGTCTCTTAGCCAAAACTGATTCTCTTTCACCCAAACTCTTCATTCTCTGAATACACTTGTCTAAACACTTCATTATCACCATATTATCATCATTTTCTCTCTATTTTCACATGGTATCAGAGCTTTGTTGCTCTTCTTTGGGAATAAAATCACCTCTTTTATCTCTGTTTTGTTTAAATAAATCCTTTCTCTCCCACTCTGATATTGTGTTAGCTTGGTCATGTTGATCTGAGGTAATAAAGAGAGGAGGTTTAAAGGGTTTAGGATGGAGTTTGGGATCAAAGGGAGGATGTGCAAATTCCGGGTCAAGTGTACGGACGGTACGGACCGTACGGACCGTACGGCCGACCGTTCGGACCACTCGACCCAAATGATTTTAAACTCGACCAAATCACATTTTGGTCTTGTGCAAATTTCGGGTCAAGTTGTACGAATCCGTACAACTCTTGGTCCGTACATTCATGGCGGAAACTTGAGTCTCAAGGCAGAAGGAAGAAGATAACCTTGGTGGGTGAAAAGGGAGAAGGTTAACTTGCTGGTAACTCAGTAAAGTTATGGCTCGCGGATAAGGGGTCAAGCTTGACCAAGACAGCCTGTCCAAGGCTGGAAAGGAGAAGGCATCTGGTCAAGATGCCAAAAGCATCTCGCACCCTCATCCACTCGTTCAAACCAGGCGCGCCTCTTCTCTTGACCGGCCACGTCTCCCACTCTATAGCCTTTGCTTTATGTATCCGTTGTAACCCTAAAGCTCTACCTATATATTTGTAACTCCTCTCTGAATAATCATTCAAGCAATTCATTTCTTTCTCTTGTTGTTCTCTCTACTCTCTCTCGTGTTCATCATGAACATCGAGTAAACTCTCCTCTAATCTCTCAATCTTTCACTCTTTCTCTCATTCTCTCGGTTACTCTACTCTCATTCTCTCAAAATCTCATGGTATCAGAGCCTGGTTCGTTACATCCTGGTGTTTAGATCTTCTATCTTCAGCTTCATCTCGAGTTCAAAGGTTCAAGCTTTCTGGGTTCTTGAGGAAGAAGGTGCAAAGGAGGCTGCTTTAGCTGCTCAACAGAAGTGGATCCAAGATGACATGATGGTGCAAACCATGATTCAAGGTTCTCTAGATCCACCCATCCTAGAAGCTTACAGCTACTGCGAGACTCCAAAGGACCTGTGGGAGACTCTCCAGAAGATCTATGGTAACACTTCCAATCTGAGCCGAGTGTTTGAGCTCAAGAGAGCCATAAACACTCTTGCTCAAGAAGATGTTGAGTTTACCAAACACTTGGGTAAGTTCAGGGCACTATGGTCCGAACTAGAAATGCTTAGACCCAACACAACAGATCAAGATACTCTCATGGAGAGGCGTGAACAAGATCAGGTGTTTGGGTTGATGTTGACTCTGAATCCGGCCTTCAACGATCTGATTAAGCACATACTCAGGTCACCAAATCTTCCAACTTTGGAGGAAGTGTGTGCTCAGATCCAGAAGGAGGAAGGGTCCTTGGGGTTGTTTGGTGGAAAGGGGGAGCTTTCCCTGGCCAACAAAGCCGATGCTGTTCAGGCTAACAGAGCCATGTTCAGGCCTGATGAAAGAAGAGGTGGTGAAGATAGGAGGTTTGGAGGCAACTGTGATCACTGCAAGAAGCCGGGTCATAAAAGGAGCCAGTGATGGATACTCCACCCTCATCTCAAACCAGCAAAGTTCATGAAGGAACGTGATGCAAGAGCCCACCTTTCAACCGAGGCAAGTGAAGCTGGTGGTTCAGCTGGAGCAGGTTCAACCACTCGTGAAGGGGAAGGAAAGGCCTTGACTTCTCAGCACACTCCATTGAAGAGCATGGATCATGAGCTGATCAGGAGGTCAGACATTGATGCCCTCATCAAAGCTCTCAAGGAGAATGGTAATGTATCCGGTAACCCTCTAGGGTATTCCTATGCTGCTTATAGGTTGTCTAGTATCCCTGATCACTTGAAAGATGAAAATGACTCTCATAAGGATGCATCTAGACTGCTTAAAGACATTGATCATTTAGAACAGAACTCGCCTAGTTCCTATCATGCTTATAACACCAGTAAACCGCTTGTAGTTGATTCAGGAGCCTCTCACCATATGATTAGTGATGATAAACTGATAAAAGACATAGAACCGGCTCATGGTCATGTAATGATTGCTAATGGTGATAGGATAGCAATAAGAGGAATTGGCAAGTTGAATCTATTTGATAAGGAGTCTAAAGCGTTTTATATGCCTGAGTTCACTTCTAATTTGTTATCAGTTAAGAGATGCACCACTGATTTGCATTGTAATGTCATATTCAGTCCTAATGATGTGAAGTTTCAGGATATTGAGAGCCATAAGTTGATCGGAAAGGGAGTAACCAAAGGAGATCTTTATATGCTTTAAGACACTGCCCCTTGTTCTGATTTGAAATACTCGTTTAGTTCTACTTCTGTGTTGAATAATGATGCATTGTGGCATGCTAGAGTAGGTCACCCTCATGTTAGAGCCCTAAGTTTAATGTTACCAGGTGTCATGTATAAGAATAATGAATGTGAAGCATGTATCTTGGGTAAACATTGTAAGGCAGTTTTTCCAAAGTCTAATACTCTTTATGAAAAGTGTTTTGATCTTGTGCATTCAGATGTTTGGACTGCTCCTTGTTTATCTAGAGATAATTACAGATATTTTGTAACTTTCATTGATGAAAAATCAAAATACACCTGGATAACACAGATTCAAACTAAGGATAGAGTTCTTGATGCATTTAGAAACTTTCAGGCTTATGTTATTAACCATTACCATGCCAAGATTAAGATTTTCAGGTCAGATAATGGTGGGAGTATACGAGCTTGGCATTCAAGCAACATCTAGCTCAACATGGGATCCTTCATCGAACCAGCTTTCCTTACACACCCCAGCAAAATGGAGTTGCTGAAAGGAAGAACAGGCATCTTATGGAGGTGGCTAGGTCAATCATGTTCCAGTCAAACGTTCCCAAAAGATTTTGGAGTGATGCTGTGATGACTGCCTGCTATCTGATCAACAGGACACCCACCATAGTTCTGGATGACAAAGCTCCGTTTGAAGTTCTAAACAACGAGAAGCCAGTCTTAAGTCATCTAAGGGTGTTCGGGTGTCTTTGCTTTGTTCTGGTTCCCGGGGAGATGAGGAACAAGCTGGAACCAAAGAGTACAAGAGCCATGTTCTTGGGGTATTCAACAACACAAAAGGGGTACAAATGTTTTGATCCAAAGACGAGGAGAGTTCTGGTGTCCAGAGATGTAAAGTTTGTGGAGTCAAGAGGGTACTATGAAGAGAAGAGTTGGGATGATTTGAAGGATCTATCCCAAGCTTCTAATAAGGCTGCTATTCTCCGGATCATTCTTGAAGGTCTTGGGATCAATACAACCCAGGATCAGAGAAAACAAGAAGAACCTAATGAAGCTGAAGATCAAAATCACCATGATCATGAAGGGGGAAATGAACCTGAGAATGGAAGTCAAGATGGGGAGCACTCAGGAGATCATGATCAAGGTGAGGTAGCAAGTGAAGAAGGAAGTGAAGAAAACAATGGACCTGAACCTGAGCAAGAAGGTCATGAGGAACCAGTCGAAGAACCACCTCCACAAAGAAGGAGTATGAGGATAAGAAGGGACCCATCAAACTGGGTTAACACTAGAGTGTACTATAATGCCCAAGCACTAGCTCATCCAAGTCAGGTGGTATGTTCGTTTGCCAAGCTTCCAAAAGAACATTGGGCATTCATATCAAGTCTGGATGAAAGCCAAGTTCCTCGGTCTTATGAGGAAGCTATGAAGGATGAAAGATGGCGAGCCTCAGTTGCTGATGAAGCTAATGCCATGATCAAGAACGAGACATGGTATGAAAGTGAGCTACCTAAAGGGAAGAAGGCAGTAACCAGTATGTGGATATTCACCATCAAGTTCCTGCCAAATGGGAAGATAGAAAGGAGGAAGACTAGGTTGGTGGCTAGAGGCTTCACCCAAACATATGGAGAAGACTATCTTGACACCTTTGCTCCAGTTGCTAAACTCCATACCATTCGGATTGTTCTATCAGTGGCAACCAATCTGAAATGGGATCTTTGGCAAATGGATGTCAAGAATGCCTTCCTTCAAGGAGAACTTGAAGATGAAGTCTACATGAAGCCTCCACAAGGTCTTGAGAGTCTTGTGAAACCAGGAAATGTGCTGAGGTTGAAGAAAGCAATCTATGGTCTAAAGCAGTCGCCTAGAGCTTGGTACAACAAACTGAGCACTACTCTGAATGGGCGTGGCTTCAGGAAGTCTGAGTTAGACCACACTCTCTTCACCCTCACCACAAGCTCAGGTATTATTGTCCTTCTAGTTTATGTTGATGACATCATCATAACTGGAAGTGACAAAGAAGGTATACAAGATAAAAAAGATTATTTGAAATCAGTGTTTGAAATTAAAGACCTAGGGGAGATGAAATACTTCCTTGGTATTGAGATATGTAGAGCCAAGGAAGGTCTATTCATGTCCCAAAGGAAATATACACTTGATCTTTTGAAGGATGCAGGTAAACTAGGTGGGAAGACAGCCAAAATGCCATTAGAGGATGGATATAAAGTTCCACGTGAGGGGGAGATTGAGAACAGCCAATACCTTGAAGACCCTAAACTCTATAGGAGGATTGTTGGTAAGCTAATCTACTTAACTATTACTCGTCCTGATATCTGTTTTACTGTGAACCAGGTGAGCCAGCACATGCAAGAACCAAGGGAACATCACTGGAGGATGGTGGAACGGATCCTAAGCTATCTGAATGGATCACCAGGCCAAGGAATATGGATGGGGTGCAATGAGAGCACTGAAGTGGTGGGTTACTGTGATGCAGATTGGGCAGGAGACCGAGCTGACAGGAAGTCCACTACAGGCTATTGCACCTTCATTGGAGGGAACCTGGTTACTTGGAAGAGCAAGAAGCAGAAAGTGGTCTCGTGTTCAAGTGCTGAAGCTGAGTATAGAGCCATGTTGAAGCTGACAAATGAATTGGTGTGGATCAAAGGAATATTGAAGCATCTAGGAGTAGAGCAAGCCACACCAATGACTATGCATTGTGACAATCAGGCGGCTATCCACATTGCAACCAACTCGGTGTTCCATGAAAGGACCAAGCACATTGAAGTCGATTGCCACAAGGTGAGGCAAATGATTGGTCTTGGAGAGATATTGCCATGTTACACAAGGAGTGAGGATCAGTTGGCGGATGTCTTCACTAAGGCTGCAAGGCAGAAGGTCATTGAGTCTATTCATACTAGATTAGGACTCATTGACCTCTTACCAGACAACTAATCCCCTCGCTATGGGGTCTCCACTCTTTTTCCCTCATCAAAGGGTTTTATCCCACAAAGGGTTTTCTCTTTGGTGAGGTTTTTAATGAGGGGGAGCTCATAGCATTCCAAGCTTGACTTGTTCCACATGGTCAAGCTTGAGGGGGAGTGTTGATCTGAGGTAATAAAGAGAGGAGGTTTAAAGGGTTTAGGATGGAGTTTAGGATCAAAGGGAGGATGTGCAAATTCCGGGTCAAGTGTACGGACGGTACGGACCGTACGGACCGTACGGCCGACCGTTCGGACCACTCGACCCAAATGATTTTAAACTCGACCAAATCACATTTTGGTCTTGTGCAAATTCCGGGTCAAGTTGTACGGATCCGTACAACTCTTGGTCCGTACATTCATGGCGGAAGCTTGGGTCTCAAGGCAGAAGGAAGAAGATAACCTTGGTGGGTGAAAAGGGAGAAGGTTAACTTGCTGGTAACTCAGTAAAGTTATGGCTCGCGGATAAGGGGTCAAGCTTGACCAAGACATCCTGTCCAAGGCTGGAAAGGAGAAGGCATCTGGTCAAGATGCCAAAAGCATCTCGCACCCTCATCCACTCGTTCAAACCAGGCGCGCCTCTTCTCTTGACCGGCCACGTCTCCCACTCTATAGCCTTTGCTTTATGTATCCGTTGTAACCCTAAAGCTCTACCTATATATTTGTAACTCCTCTCTGAATAATCATTCAAGCAATTCATTTCTTTTTCTTGTTGTTCTCTCTACTCTCTCTCGTGTTCATCATGAACATCGAGTAAACTCTCCTCTAATCTCTCAATCTTTCACTCTTTCTCTCATTCTCTCGGTTACTCTACTCTCATTCTCTCAAAATCTCAGGTCAGTACTTGTTAGTATATTGAATCAAGCTTGAGGAAGAGAAAGATTTCAAAAATGCTTCACCATGATGCTTTATCCATTGGATAATAGCTTTCTCTTAATGGAGCATCTCTTTGACCAGTGGACAAACTGTTTTGATCCATTGGATTCATTGTTGTCTAAGCCACAGAAAACACTTGTTCATGTGTTATTCTGTTGGTTCTTTTGTTGTAAGCCCTGGAAAACATCTGTTCATGAGTTATTCCAGTGGGACATGTCTAAGATCAGTGAGCAAATTAATTGTTCAATGGTCCATTGTGTTTCAACTAATAAAGCACCAAACTCTTGATGAGTATTGGATGCTCCTGGCTGTTTATGCTTCCGCAAAACTCAAGAAAACAGAGCAAAACTCTGTCCATTAGAACTCTTGAGCAATTCTCTATTCTATATTCTCTACTCTCTCATTCTCTAATTCTCCAGGTTACTTATTCTCCATCATTCTTCCATTCTCTGGCTACTAATACTCTGGTTACATCATTCTCTAATCTCTACTTATACTCTGGTTACTTATACTCTCTGGTTACTTAAATCTCTATTCTCACAATCTTGTTTAGAATCTGCCTAAGGGTGTTAAACTGTGTTAAAAAAAATTGTCTTACTTCTGCCCTTAGGAAAATTAATTGTCTTGTTGCCTGAATGCTTAGTCTTGATGATTGGGATTCATAGAGTGTTTATGGGATAGAATCATGAAGATATTTGTCCATTGCTTGCTGTACTTGTTCTAAATGTGTTTTAAAGATCAGACTTGGTGAAAACCATGTTCTGGTCTCTTGTTTGTCTACTGATGCCTGTGTCTAGTTATTTGTTTCACAGGTTGTCCATGTTGTTCAGAGCCTACACATGATGTATATTCCTGAGCATGGAGATTGCCCACTGCCCATCAACACTTTGGACACTGATTGTGTCCATTAACTTCCAATATGGTTGAGAGGACGAATGGAGCAGTGGAGAGATTTCTTAGAAGTGACTTAACTGGTGCCAAGAGGGTGACAGGATGTACACTCAAGAGAAAAGGCCACAATTCAAGCCAAGAGGGCTGTGGCAATTCAAGCCAAGAGGACTGTGGCAATTCATGCCAAGAGGGCTGTGGTCTCAAGGCATTGGTGATCATCACTGGCCCTCATCTTCCAAGCTTGACCACATACTCTCATTCTCAGGTCAAGCTTGAGGAGGGGTCTTAAAATGAGAAGCCAATGTCCATTCTTCAGAAACTTATGCAAGGGAAGTACCTAAATCTATACTTATTCTTATGATTGATAGGTTTCTCCCTTGAGAATTGATGCATGTGTTTGTGCATTGTTTGAATCAGGTACCTATTGAGCTCATGAACAAGGTAGACTTGGACTCAACCCATGATGAAGGCAAGAAGCCAAAAGAAAGGGGGAGACAAACTCTGACCACAAGAAGAAGCTCAAAGGTGTGATGAGTGTGAAGCAAGGAAGGTATTGGTGCCTACTTGCCATTGAAGAAAGGCCATGATCCAGAGTCTAAGGATTCCATGAAAATAATCTTAAGCTCCTTAGGCTCACTGGCCAATCCCTAGGCTGAGGGTAGTTGCACTCTTTTTCCCTAAGTGATGGTTTTATCCCTAAAGGTTTTCCACACTTAGGTTTTTAATGAGGCAAGTGCTCTCAGTTCCAAGCTTGTCCAAGGATCTCCTATGGTCAAGCTTGAGGGGGAGTATTGAAATAAATAAAGGGATGACCAGAAGAAGAAGATGGTTGATGATCCAAGGATAAGTTCATCAAGAGAAGCCAATCTGGTTCTGTTTGTACAGACTTGGATCACAAGCAATCTACTATGACCTAACTTGCCTTGGGAGGCAAGGTACTGATGGGAACACGAGCTGAGGGTCTCCAGAAGCTAAGGAAACCGTTGGTAGAGGGTTTGACAAGATTCAAATTCAAATATGGAAGAAAGTCACATGTTAAGCTTAAGGGGGAACTGTTGCTGGCCTGTCACTTTCACTCATCAGACCTGGTCACTATCTCTCTCCTGTCCCTTTCTCCTCCTCTGGACGTGCCTCCCCTTGGCTGTATCCCCTTTGGCCTCTTCTCATCCCTACATAATTATTTGTTTGTATTTCCTTGTTTTAGTAATTGTTTATTGTAAGTGATTGTCTATTTAAAGACCTTCACCCTCTCTTGTAACACTTACCAGAATCAATAGACAAGTCTCTCTCTATCTAAGCTCGTGGCTCTCTCTCTCTTGCTTGTGTCTAAACAATATTCACAATGTAGGGAGTTAAGCATTATGGTTTAGAGGCTGCCTTAGCTCTTTCTCTCTTAAGGCAGCCTAATACTTGTCAAACTCACTCTAAACTCTTCTTTATCTATTGTCTAAACTCTAGCTTACTGATTCTAAATCCCATTCATTTAAGTACACAAACTCTAAGTGTTGTGTTACTTCGCAAGGATTAGATTCATACTAGATAGTGTCTGCTTCATATAACCAGTTTACTGTCTAGGATTCTTGGTTATATAGTAAGTTGTATATGAGAATTCAACCACAAGTTGGTTGTCTCTTCCTTTTGTATGGTGAGTTCCTGTTGCTTGGTTGAAGGGGATTCAGTCACTAGTTGAATGAATCACTCCTTACATGAGACAAACACTCATGAATTCCAACATGGTATCAGAGCTACAAGCTCCTGAAAACATTTCTTACTTCCGCAAAATCTCTGTCAAAATTTCTCTTTAAAAAAAAAACTGCCTTTGATACATTTCTTTATCCACTGGTCCAAAGGTCTTCCAAGAGGGAAGAACCTCACCAGAACTCAAGATAAGGGAGTATACAAGTCAGTGGCACTCAAGGAAGCTCCAGAAAAGTCAAGCAAGATTCATCCAAGATCAGTTTCTGATCCAGTTCTTGCAAAACCAGTAGCAACACTCTTTTGTCCAATGGTCCAAAACTCACCAAGATGGAGACTAAAACTGAAATGGAGACTCCAGAGACTTCAAGGGGTCTAAAGAAGAAACCAACCCACCTCCTCTTCTCCAAAATTCTGAAGAAAACCCATGGAGAAAATTATTGTTGGAGCAAAGTCATTAAAGAAGCATCAAAGCTAGGCTGTTCAAACTATTCTCTGGCCAATAAATCTGAAGCTTATCCTGTGATCCCCCAGACCCACGACCAGCAAGAGGATAGGAGGGGTTTGAAGTGTGTCCCTGCCAATAAGGAGAGAATCAAGGAGAAGAGGTGTTGGACAGTCAATCCACACCTCAAACCCCTTCAGTTTCAATAAGCCCCCATGGGCTGGAGGTTCAAGAAACCAGCTAATGTTCTTAATAAGCTGCACCTCCTTAAAATAAAGAGCAAGAAGCCCATGTGTTCAGAGCCTACAGAATATGTATATTCCTGTCCATGGAGAAAATACCCACTGCCTAACAACACTTTGGACACTGATTGTGTTCATTAACTCCCAAGATGGTAGAGGAAGATTGGTGCTGTGGAGAAATTTCTCAAGAGGTCTTACTTGAAGCCAAGAGGGTGAACAGTTGGTTCCTCAAGAGAGAAAGGCCACAATTCAAGCCAAGAGGTCTGTGGTTTCAAGGTGTTCTCTGTCATTGGCTGTCAGCTTCAAGCTTGACCATATACTCTCATTCTCTGGTCAAGCTTGAGGAGGGGTGTTAAATGAGAAGCCAATGTCATATTATTCAAGCTGGAGCAAAGGAAACAAGTGTAGTTGACCAGGGATATTATTAACTGAGCAAGGAAAAGGCAGTTCATTCATAAGATGGCAGCTGAATCTTTGCAAATTCCCCCTACCAAGTCTGTTCTAAAAGTGACTTTTCAAGGCCATTATGAAGAAGGATAAACTAAGGGATTCAAGTGCAAGCCAGGAGGGCAGACACTCCTCATTATCATCCCAACGACATGTTGGCTTGATCTCAACCCATGAAGAAGGAAAGAAATCAGAAACAAGGGGGAGACATGCTGTGAAATAAGAAGAAGGTTCAAATGGAACCAGTTGAGTGTAAAGCAGGAAAGGAGTGGCAACCTTCCTGGCCAATAAAGCTGTCCAAACCTAGGCAGGATTGCTTGTACTCTTTTTCCCTATAATTAGGTTTTTAATGAGGCAAGTAATCTCAGTTCCAAGCTTGCCCAAGGATTCCTATGGTCAAGCTTGAGGGGGAGTGTTGGAATAATGAAAGAAAGAGAAGAAGAAGAAGCAGCAAGCTGGATTAAGGTTCAAACCGGGACAGAAAAGTAAGAAGATTTGAAGCTGTCTACAGTTCATCGAAAACCTAAGCAGACTTAACTTGCAAGGCAAGGAGTGAGTGGGGAAGACCTTGTGGACGTGGCTGAAGTTCTAGAAGTCAAGGAAAATCAGTTTGAATGTAATTGGAACAATCTGGTTTGATTTAAGCAATAAGAAGTCACATGGGGTGCATAAGGAGCTGTGTAGACATGTTACTGTCACCAAGGAAGGCTGTGCCTCTCCTCCTGTCCCTTTCCCCTCCTCTGGACATGCCAGTCTGTCTTCAACAGCCTTCTCTACACCAGTCCGTCCAGCCAGTTCTGAATCATCTTTCCATACAGTATTATTAGTTTAGTTTACCTATTATATTGTTAGTTTAATGTGTTTGTAGTCTTGTGAGTTGTTTGTGTCTTGGCTATAAAGCCCCCACATGTAACCCACGAAATTTCTAAGGAGAAATGAACCAACTCCTTCACTTACTCTCTGGTTCACACACTCTCAAAGACTCTTCTCTCTCTGGTCCACACGGCCTCATACTCTCCAAACTTTCATAATCTCTCAATCTCACTCACAAAACAGTCTCTTAGCCAAAACTGATTCTCTTTCACCCAAACTCTTCATTCTCTGAATACACTTGTCTAAACACTTCATTATCACCATATTATCATCATTTTCTCTCTATTTTCACATGGTATCAGAGCTTTGTTGCTCTTCTTTGGGAATAAAATCACCTCTTTTATCTCTGTTTTGTTTAAATAAATCCTTTCTCTCCCACTCTGATATTGTGTTAGCTTGGTCATGTTGATCTGAGGTAATAAAGAGAGGAGGTTTAAAGGGTTTAGGATGGAGTTTAGGATCAAAGGGAGGATGTGCAAATTCCGGGTCAAGTGTACGGACGGTACGGACCGTACGGACAGTACGGCCGACCGTACGGACCACTCGACCCAAATGATTTTAAACTCGACCAAATCACATTTTGGTCTTGTGCAAATTCCGGGTCAAGTTGTACGGATCCGTACAACTCTTGGTCCGTACATTCATGGCGGAAACTTGGGTCTCAAGGCAGAAGGAAGAAGATAACCTTGGTGGGTGAAAAGGGAAAAGGTTAACTTGCTGGTAACTTAGTAAAGTTATGGCTCGCGGATAAGGGGCAAGCTTGACCAAGACAGCCTGTCCAAGGCTGGAAAGGAGAAGGCATCTGGTCAAGATGCAAAAATCATCTCGCACCCTCATCCACTCGTTCAAACCAGGCGCGCCTCTTCTCTTGACCGGCCACGTCTCCCACTCTATAGCCTTTGCTTTATGTATCCGTTGTAACCCTAAAGCTCTACCTATATATTTGTAACTCCTCTCTGAATAATCATTCAAGCAATTCATTTCTTTCTCTTGTTGTTCTCTCTACTCTCTCTCGTGTTCATCATGAACATCGAGTAAACTCTCCTCTAATCTCTCAATCTTTCACTCTTTCTCTCATTCTCTCGGTTACTCTACTCTCATTCTCTCAAAATCTCATGGTATCAGAGCCTGGTTCATTACATCCTGGTGTTTAGATCTTTTATCTTCAGCTTCATCTCGAGTTCAAAGGTTCAAGCTTTCTGGGTTCTTGAGGTTTGTTTAGAAGATGGAAGGAAGCAAGGTGATGTTAGCGGTTCCGGTTACTCTTAAAGGTGGTGGAAACTACCTGTTGTGATCCAAAGACGAGGAGAGTTTTGGTGTCCAGAGATGTAAAGTTTGTGGAGTCAAGAGGGTACTATGAAGAGAAGAGTTGGGATGATTTGAAGGATCTATCCCAAGCTTCTGATAAGGCTGCTAGTCTCCGGATCATTCTTGAAGGTCTTGGGATCAATACAACCCAGGATCAGAGAAGACAAGAAGAACCTAATGAAGCTGAAGATCAAACTCACCATGATCATGAAGGGGGAAATGAACCTGAGAATGGAAGTCAAGATGGGGAGCACTCAGGAGATCATGATCAAGGTGAGGTAGCAAGTGAAGAAGGAAGTGAAGAAAACAATGGACCTGAACCTGAGCAAGGAGGTCATGAGGAACCAGTAGAAGAACCACCTCCACAAAGAAGGAGTATGAGGATAAGAAGGGACCCATCAAACTGGGTTAACACTAGAGTGTACTATAATGCCCAAGCAGTAGCTCATCCAAGTCAGGTGGTATGTTCGTTTGCCAAGCTTCCAAAAGAACATTGGGCATTCATATCAAGTCTGGATGAAAGCCAAGTTCCTCGGTCTTATGAGGAAGCTATGAAGGATGAAAGATGGCGAGCCTCAGTTGCTGATGAAGCTAATGCCATGATCAAGAACGAGACATGGTATGAAAGTGAGCTACCTAAAGGGAAGAAGGCAGTAACCAGTATGTGGATATTCACCATCAAGTTCCTGCCAAATGGGAAGATAGAAAGGAGGAAGACTAGGTTGGTGTCTAGAGGCTTCACCCAAACATATGGAGAAGACTATCTTGACACCTTTGCTCCAGTTGCTAAACTCCATACCATTCGGATTGTTCTATCAGTGGCAACCAATCTGAAATGGGATCGTTGGCAAATGGATGTCAAGAATGCCTTCCTTCAAGGAGAACTTGAAGATGAAGTCTACATGAAGCCTCCACCAGGTCTTGAGAGTCTTGTGAAACCAGGAAATGTGCTGAGGTTGAAGAAAGCAATCTATGGTCTAAAGCAGTCGCCTAGAGCTTGGTACAACAAACTGAGCACTACTCTGAATGGGCGTGGCTTCAGGAAGTCTGAGTTAGACCACACTCTCTTCACCCTCACCACAAGCTCAGGTATTATTGTCCTTCTAGTTTATGTTGATGACATCATCATAACTGGAAGTGACAAAGAAGGTATACAAGATACAAAAGATTATTTGAAATCAGTGTTTGAAATTAAAGACCTAGGGGAGATGAAATACTTCCTTGGTATTGAGATATGTAGAGCCAAGGAAGGTCTATTCATGTCCCAAAGGAAATATACACTTGATCTTTTGAAGGATGCAGGTAAACTAGGTGGGAAGACAGCCAAAATGCCATTAGAGGATGGATATAAAGTTCCACGTGAGGGGGAGATTGAGAACAGCCAATACCTTGAAGACCCTAAACTCTATAGGAGGAAACTTGGGTCTCAAGGCAGAAGGAAGAAGATAACCTTGGTGGGTGAAAAGGGAGAAGGTTAACTTGCTGGTAACTCAGTAAAGTTATGGCTCGCGGATAAGGGGTCAAGCTTGACCAAGACAGCCTGTCCAAGGCTGGAAAGGAGAAGGCATCTGGTCAAGATGCCAAAAGCATCTCGCACCCTCATCCACTCGTTCAAACCAGGCGCGCCTCTTCTCTTGACCGGCCACGTCTCCCACTCTATAGCCTTTGCTTTATGTATCCGTTGTAACCCTAAAGCTCTACCTATATATTTGTAACTCCTCTCTGAATAATCATTCAAGCAATTCATTTCTTTCTCTTGTTGTTCTCTCTACTCTCTCTCGTGTTCATCATGAACATCGAGTAAACTCTCCTCTAATCTCTCAATCTTTCACTCTTTCTCTCATTCTCTCGGTTACTCTACTCTCATTCTCTCAAAATCTCAGGTCAGTACTTGTTAGTATATTGAATCAAGCTTGAGGAAGAGAAAGATTTCAAAAATGCTTCACCATTATGCTTTATCCATTGGATAATAGCTTTCTCTTAATGGAGCATCTCTTTGACCAGTGGACAAACTGTTTTGATCCATTGGATTCATTGTTGTCTAAGCCACAGAAAACACTTGTTCATGTGTTATTCTGTTGGTTCTTTTGTTGTAAGCCCTGGAAAACATCTGTTCATGAGTTATTCCAGTGGGACATGTCTAAGATCAGTGAGCAAATTAATTGCTCAATGGTCCATTGTGTTTCAACTAATAAAGCACCAAACTCTTGATGAGTATTGGATGCTCCTGGCTGTTTATGCTTCCGCAAAACTCAAGAAAACAGAGCAAAACTCTGTCCATTAGAACTCTTGAGCAATTCTCTATTCTATATTCTCTACTCTCTCATTCTCTAATTCTCCAGGTTACTTATTCTCCATCATTCTTCCATTCTCTGGCTACTAATACTCTGGTTACATCATTCTCTAATCTCTACTTATACTCTGGTTACTTATACTCTCTGGTTACTTAAATCTCTATTCTCACAATCTTGTTTAGAATCTGCCTAAGGGTGTTAAACTGTGTTAAAAAAAATTGTCTTACTTCTGCCCTTAGGAAAATTAATTGTCTTGTTGCCTGAATGCTTAGTCTTGATGATTGGGATTCAGAGAGTGTTTATGGGATAGAATCATGAAGATATTTGTCCCTTGCTTGCTGTACTTGTTCTAAATGTGTTTTAAAGATCAGACTTGGTGAAAACCATGTTCTGGTCTCTTGTTTGTCTACTGATGCCTGTGTCTAGTTATTTGTTTCACAGGTTTCCCATGTTGTTCAGAGCCTACACATGATGTATATTCCTGAGCATGGAGATTGCCCACTGCCCATCAACACTTTGGACACTGATTGTGTCCATTAACTTCCAATATGGTTGAGAGGACGAATGGAGCAGTGGAGAGATTTCTTAGAAGTGACTTACCTGGTGCCAAGAGGGTGACAGGATGTACACTCAAGAGAAAAGGCCACAATTCAAGCCAAGAGGGCTGTGGCAATTCAAGCCAAGAGGACTGTGGCAATTCATGCCAAGAGGGCTGTGGTCTCAAGGCATTGGTGATCATCACTGGCTCTCATCTTCCAAGCTTGACCACATACTCTCATTCTCAGGTCAAGCTTGAGGAGGGGTCTTAAAATGAGAAGCCAATGTCCATTCTTCAGAAACTTATGCAAGGGAAGTACCTAAATCTATACTTATTCTTATGATTGATAGGTTTCTCCCTTGAGAATTGATGCATGTGTTTGTGCATTGTTTGAATCAGGTACCTATTGAGCTCATGAACAAGGTAGACTTGGACTCAACCCATGATGAAGGCAAGAAGCCAAAAGAAAGGGGGAGACAAACTCTGACCACAAGAAGAAGCTCAAAGGTGTGATGAGTGTGAAGCAAGGAAGGTATTGGTGCCTATTTGCCATTGAAGAAAGGCCATGATCCAGAGTCTAAGGATTCCATGAAAATAATCTTAAGCTCCTTAGGCTCACTGGCCAATCCCTAGGCTGAGGGTAGTTGCACTCTTTTTCCCTAAGTGATGGTTTTATCCCTAAAGGTTTTCCACACTTAGGTTTTTAATGAGGCAAGTGCTCTCAGTTCCAAGCTTGTCCAAGGATCTCCTATGGTCAAGCTTGAGGGGGAGTATTGAAATAAATAAAGGGATGACCAGAAGAAGAAGATGGTTGATGATCCAAGGATAAGTTCATCAAGAGAAGCCAATCTGGTTCTGTTTGTACAGACTTGGATCACAAGCAATCTACTATGACCTAACTTGCCTTGGGAGGCAAGGTACTGATGGGAACACGAGCTGAGGGTCTCCAGAAGCTAAGGAAACCGTTGGTAGAGGGTTTGACCAGATTCAAATTCAAATATGGAAGAAAGTCACATGTTAAGCTTAAGGGGGAACTGTTGCTGGCCTGTCACTTTCACTCATCAGACCTGGTCACTATCTCTCTCCTGTCCCTTTCTCCTCCTCTGGACGTGCCTCCCCTTGGCTGTATCCCCTTTGGCCTCTTCTCATCCCTACATAATTATTTGTTTGTATTTCCTTGTTTTAGTAATTGTTTATTGTAAGTGATTGTCTATTTAAAGACCTTCACCCTCTCTTGTAACACTTACCAGAATCAATAGACAAGTCTCTCTCTATCTAAGCTCGTGGCTCTCTCTCTCTCTTGCTTGTGTCTAAACAATATTCACAATGTAGGGAGTTAAGCATTATGGTTTAGAGGCTGCCTTAGCTCTTTCTCTCTTAAGGCAGCCTAATACTTGTCAAACTCACTCTAAACTCTTCTTTATCTATTGTCTAAACTCTAGCTTACTGATTCTAAATCCCATTCATTTAAGTACACAAACTCTAAGTGTTGTGTTACTTCTAAAGGATTAGATTCATACTAGATAGTGTCTGCTTCATATAACCAGTTTACTGTCTAGGATTCTTGGTTATATAGTAAGCTGTATATGAGAATTCAACCACAAGTTGGTTGTCTCTTCCTTTTGTATGGTGAGTTCCTGTTGCTTGGTTGAAGGGGATTCAGTCACTAGTTGAATGAATCACTCCTTACATGAGACAAACACTCATGAATTCCAACAGTGTTTACACGAGAGAATAAGAGAGAATAGAGAAGGAGTTTTTATTCCTTGCTTTGTGTAGACTGCATACAAGTAACTTAATTAGGCAAGATGCCTTCTGTACACTTCTGAACAGACAAAAGGAAATAAATAAAATAAAGATGCTCTGGCCGAGGTTCTGAGGGTGAAAGTGACTGGTGCTGAACGGTCTGGTTGCAAGTGGAAGGGTTCAGCACATGTGACTTTAACTATAAACAAATCCTCTCCTTTGTCTCCTTGCTTCCCAACGGTTCACTCTTGTTTGAATATTCAAACTTGGCGAGTGGCTCTTCTTTTCCTTGCTTCTCAAGTTTCTTCTAGGTCATGGATGGGTGCCTTGTATGTCAAGTCATTCCGTACACTTGTACGGATTGCCTTGCCTCCCAAGTAAGCTCATCCTCTTTATTTCTTTGTCTTCTTTATTACCTAAGGTCAATACTCTCTATGCTGCTTAGATCCACCATCGGGAAGAATATGAAGAACTGGTTAGAGTGCATTCCATTCATAGAGTTTGCATACAACCGGGCTCAGCACTCAGCTACTAAGATGTCACCTTTTGAAGCTGCTTATGGTTTCAACCCTAAGACCCCTTTAGACCTCAAGCCATTACCACCAGCTGAAGTGATTAGTCTAACCGGAGAAGCAAAAGCTGAGTATGTAAGGGAGTTGCATAAGAAGGTTAAGGAGAACCTGGAAAAGAGAACTGAGCAGTATGTCAAGCAAGCCAACAAAGGGCGCAAAGAGATTGTGTTTGAACCAGGAGAGTGGGTTTGGTTACATATGAGGCAAGAAAGGTTTCCCAACCAGAGGAGTTCCAAGCTGAAACCAAGGGGAGATGGTCCTTTCCAAGTTGTTGAGAGGATCAACAACAATGCCTACCGTCTTGACCTACCAGGTGAGTTGAATGTGTCGTCAACCTTCAATGTTGCTGATTTATCTCCTTGTTTTGCAGATGAACCAGTCTTGAGGTCAAAACCTTTTGAAGAGGGAGGGGATGATGAGGACATTCAACCAGAGCTTGAACCAGACCTAACTGAACCTGATATCCAAGACATGATCAGCAAGATAACTAAGGCAGAGACGGTTCAAGAAGTGCCAGTACCAACCGTATACAAGGGAGCTATAACCAGACAAAGAGCTAAGATACTTCAACATAAGTGTAATGAGAGCATGATACTTGCTTCTGATCTTGAACAGGTTAACACCACTAAAGAAGATACTGATGATAGCACCAAGATGGATGCCCTGAAGATGGGAGAGCCAAGCTTGAAGGGTGATGGACCGGATGAACATACCAAAGCATCAAGAGGAAATCCCTGGCCACTCATTCCGAACCACAGCCACAACAATCTGATGATCATTGCCATAGAAGACCAACTTGCCTAGAAAGACTCTTGGACTGATCAAGTAACTAGGCGAAGCTCCTTGTGTGTGCTCTTTTCCTTGCTCTTGGTTTTGTCCCAATGGGTTTTACAGAGGAAGGTTTTTAACGAGGCCACAATCTGCTTCACATAATTCCTAGATGCTATTTCGGTCCAAGGTTATGACGAATTATGTCATTTTCTTATATTTCCTTTTTTTAAACTATAGTTTTTATTTCTTGACCTAAAGGAGCCTGTTCCTTTAGTCCTATTTATAAGTTTGCACTCCCCCTTTCTTTGGGCAGTCTTGAATAAACAGAAAACCTTTTTCTTCGGAAACCCTAGAATTCTCTCTCTAGAATTCGCCTCCCTTCTCTCTGCCTTGTGAGACCAGTACCTCCACGGCCTAGAGAAACCTTGTGTTGTATCATGAGACCCTCCATCCCTCGTGTGGTGCACTTCAATCCATCAAGTTACTTCTGTCCAGATTCTTTTGGTTGATTAGATCAATCCAAACGAGTCACCCCTTGTGCAGATTGGCTCCTTCTCTCGTACTAAGGATCATACAGCCTTTGATAGCTTAGGCTTTTATCAATATAGCAAGACATTAGAAGATCATATAGAACATCTTAGGGCTGTCCTAAATGTGTTGAGAAATGAGAAACTCTTTGCCAACTTGAAGAAGTGCACTTTTTTCACAGATAACTTGGTTTTCCTAGGCTTTGTTGTGATTGCAGATGGAGTTAAGGTGGACGAGGAGAAGATCAAAGCCATCAAGGACTGGCCGAGCCCAACCACAGTAGGAGAAGTGAGAAGTTTCCATGGGCTTGCAGGGTTCTATAGGCGTTTTGTGAGAGACATTAGCACCATTGCAGCTCCATTAACTGAAGTAATCAAGAAGGATGTGGGATTCAAATGGGGAGAAGCACAAGAAACAGCATTCCAAACCCTTAAAGAGAAGCTTACTCAATCACCTCTCTTAATGCTCCCTGACTTTACTAAAACCTTTGAAATAGAATGTGATGCCTCAGGGATTGGAATTGGTGCTGGTTGATGCAAGATAGGAAACCCATTGCCTACTTCAGTGAGAAGATTGGAGGAGCCACTCTCAACTATGCAACCTATGACAAAGAACTCTATTCCTTGGTGAGGGCCTTGCAAACATGGCAGCATTACTTGTGGCCCAAGGAGTTTGTCATCCACACTGATCATGAGTCCCTAAAGTATCTAAAAGGGCAGAGTAAGCTTAGTAAGAGACACGCAAGATGGGTTGAGTTCATTGAGACATTTCCATACGTGATCAAGTATAAACAAGGTAAGGAGAACATAGTTGCTGATGCACTATCTCGGAGGTATGTTCTCTTAACCACTCTAGATGCTAAGTTACTTGGTTTTGAGAAGATTAAAGATATGTATGATACTGACCTTGATTTTAAAGAAGCTTATGTGTCTTGTGAGAAGTTTGCTGCAGGACACTACTTTAGACAAGATGGGTTCTTGTTTTATGATAACAGATTGTGTGTGCCTAATTGTTCTCTACGAGATCTCTTTGTTAGGGAATCCCATGGGGGCAGTCTAATGGAACACTTTGGGATTGCCAAGTATTGACATGAATAAGAAGAGATCAAGAGAAGAGAAGAACATCTGGTCTAGTGGGAGTGATCCGTACAAGACTTGTGAAGCAAGTTTGTCCGTACAACTCCTTGGCGCCCAAGCAAGCAACTCTGACCTAGCTTTGCTTGGAAGACAAGGACCTTAATTCAAATTGACCAAGAAGAATTCAAACTGGTTTGAATGGTCAATGGATCCGTTGGGAGCTTAGGCAAGTGGAGATATTTTAAATAGACAAAGTCACATGTTCCATTTAGAGTTCCTGGCCGTTCAGGACATGTCACTTTCCCTCGGCCAGAACCCATTATTCTATTCTTTTCTTTCTCTACTTTCTTTGCTTATTTATTAAGTTGTATGCAGTTCATTTTAATTCAAGGAAATAAACTCCTTCTCTCTCTTATTCTCTCTGTCGAGTAACACAAACCCTACTCTCTCTTAACCATTTCGAATCAAACTCCCTCTCTCTCACCAGTTCTTCATTATTCTTCACTCTGTTCTTCACTAAACTAACATAGTATCAGAGCCTCAAAGCTCCTAAACCTATTTTTTCTTCCGCAAATCTACTCTACTCACTTCTCTCTTTCTTTTCATCCGATAAGTTCTTGATTTTCTTGAAGAACATTGTTTTATCCAGTGGATAATAGCCTTGTTCTTGCGAGTTCATCAAATATTCTTCCTCATTTTTCATCATCTCTTCACAAGATAAACAAAGTGTACTTGTTCATCTCTGTTTCTTGTTTGCTTTAGAAACTATTTTTTCTTTCTCAAAAACTCTTGGATACATCCTTTTACCCACTGGATAATAGCAACTCGAAATGGAACAAAACAAGGCAGTGGTGATTCCAGTCACTCTAAAAGGAGTGAACTACCTTCTCTGGTCAAGATTGATCAAGAATGCCCTTGGTGGAAGAGGTTTATGGTCCCACATCACTCCTGGTGAGGCGCCAAAACAAACCAGCCAGGGAGAAGATGGAAAGGAGATTGTGGTGGTAGATGAAGGCAAATGGAGTCAAGAGGACTTTATGGTGCTGCATATCATCCAGAGCTCACTTGATGGTCCCATAATGTAGGCCTACTCTTACTGTGAAACCGCAAAGGAGTTGTGGGATACACTACAGAAGGTGTATGGTAACATATCCAACCTCAGTTGGGTCTTTGAAGTGAAGAAAGCTATCAACTGCTTGAACCAGGAAGACATGGACTTTAACCAACACTTTGGTAAGTTCAGAGCTCTCTGGGCAGAACAGGAGATGTTGAGGCCAAGTACTACTGATCCTACCATCCTGAATGAGAGGCGTGAGCAAGACAAGGTGTTTGGTCTACTCCTCGCTCTCAATCCAGGTTACAATGACCTCATCAAACATCTGTTGAGGGCAGACAAGTTACATACCCTTGAGGAGGTATGTGCTCAAATCCAAAAGGAGCAAGGCTCAGTGGGTCTATTTGGTGGTAAAGGTGACTTGAACATGGCTCACAAGGCTGAAGCCTCAGCTAACGAGGTCTTATTCAAACCAGAGAACCGGCGAGTTACTTGTGAGCATTGCAAGAAGAGTGGTCACATGAAGAAACAGTGTTGGATTCTTCACCCACACCTCAGGCCACCATCAAGATTTAACCAAGTAAGGCTAGTGAAGCTGTTCAGCAAACCTCTCAGCCTATGCATCCAAATGGTGAAGGAAGAGCTTTGGTTTCTACCACTTATGCAGTTGGAGCCACATCTCAACTAGCCCCTGATGATGCCATCATCCGCAAGTCAGACATTGGGGCCCTTATCAAGGCACTCAATGCAAACTCTGGTAACATCAGTAGAAATGTATTAAATAAATCATTGAGTGATAAACCATTGATTATTGATTCAGGAGCATATCATCACATGATTAAGGACTCTAGTCTTATTAGCAACATTGAACCTGCCTTAGGAAGTGTAGTAATTGCTAATGGTGATAGAGTACCTATTAGAGGCATAGGGAACTTGAAATTGTTTGATAAGGATTCTAAGGCATTTTATATGCCCATATTTGCTTCCAACTTGCTTTCAGTTAAAAAGGCTACTACTGATCTCAATTGCAAAGTTATTTTTAGCCCTAATGATGTTCATTTTTAGGATATTGAGACAAGTAAGATGCTTGGGAAAGGTGTGAGCAAGGAAGGGTTGTACTTGCTTGAAGACACCAAACTTAGTTCTGATGTTTCTTGTGCTTTTAGTTCTATTCCTGTTAGCTTCTAATGTATTATGGCATGCTAGATTAGGTCATCCTCACTCTCGTACTTTAAGCTTAATGTTTCCTAATCTTTCCTTTAAAGATGATAGCTGCGAAGCTTGTATCCTTGGCAAACATTGCAAGTCTGTTTTTACTAAATCAACAACTATCTATGATCACTGATTTGATCTAATTCATTCTGATGTGTGGACTGCTCCTTGTGTCTTTAGGGAAAACCACAAGTATTTTGTTACTTTTATAGATGAGAAATCAAAATACACTTGGCTGACCTTAATTCAATCAAAAGATAGGGTGTTAGAAGCTTTTATGAACTTTCAAAGCTATATAACTAATCACTTCAATGCCAAGATTAAAATTTTTAGGTCAGACAATGGTGGGGAGTACACAAGCCATGCTTTCAAAAGCCACCTAGCCAAACATGGAATCATTCATCAGACAAGCTGCCCATACACACCACAACAAAATGGAGTGGCCGAGAGGAAGAATAGACATCTTATGGAAGTGGCCAGAAGCATGATGTTCCACACAAATGTTCCAAAGAGGTTTTGGGTGGATGTTGTGGTGTCAGCATGCTATCTGATCAATAGAACACCCACACGGGCTCTCCATGATGTCTCTCCTTATAAGGTATGGAACAAAACTAGACCATCCATTGATCACTTGCGTGTGTTTGGGTGTATGTGCTTTGTCTTGATTCCAGGAGAACAGAGAAACAAACTTGAAGCAAAGAGTGTCAAAGAAATGTTTATTGGTTATTCAGCCAACCAGAAAGGATACAAGTGCTATGTACCAGAAACTAGGAGAGTTATGGTCTCAAGGGATGTGAAATTTGTGGAGTCTAAAGGGTATTATGATGAGAAGAGCTGGGATAACTTGAAGGATCTCTCACATGCACCTTCTGACAGAGCAAACAACCTGAGGATCATCCTAGAAAGTCTTGGTATTAGTCAGCCTCAGGCCAGGGAGGAAACAAGAGAAGGACCTGCTCAAACTGCTGGAACGGTTGAAAATGAGACCCATCTTGATCATGAGGGGGGATACCAACCAGAACCAGAGGAGACAATACATCATGAAGGTTCTGAAATTCATGATCAACATGGTTCAGAAGAAACCCATCCATTAAGGAGAAGCACAAGAATCAGGTAACCCCCATATAACTGGACGAACACAAGGGTGTACTACAATGCAAATGCAGTAGCTCATCCCATTCAAGCCACATGCTCTATGGCTCAATATCCAGCAGAGCATCGAGTCCTCATGAGCAACTTGGATCAAGAATACATACCAAGATCCTATGAAGAAGCAATGAAGGATAAGGAATGGAAGGAATCAGTGGGCCATGAAACTCAGGCCATGATAGACAATGATACTTGGTATGAGGCTGAACTCCCAAAAGGAAAAAAGGCAGTAACAAGTAGGTGGATCTTCACCATCAATTATCTAGCCAATGGTAAACCAGAAAGGAAGAAAAAAAGGCTGGTTGCAAGGGGATTCACTCAAACTTATGGAGAAGATTACCTTGATACCTTTGCACCAGTTGCAAAACTTCACACCATCAGAATCATCATTTCTATTGCTACCAACTTGAAATGAGACTTATGGCAAACGGATTTGAAGAATGCTTTTGTTCAAGGGGAACTAGAAGATGAAGTCTACATGAGATCTCCTCCTGGTCTAGAGTACCTAGTGAAACCATGCAATGTGTTGAGACTTAAGAAGGCTATCTATGGGTTAAAGCAATCACCAAGAGCCTGTTAAGTTGAGGTATCTAGTTAGTATGGAATAGAGAGAAGGAGGAAAAGAGAGGGGTTTGGGTCGACCTTGTCCGTACAAGGCCGTACAGGCCGTACAAGGCCGTACAGGCTGTACAAGGCCGTACAGGCCGTACAGGCCGTACAAGATCGACCCAAAAGAGCTTTAAACCATGTTTTGGCAATGTGCAAAAATGGGTTTGTCCGTACAAGAAAAAGTTACTGAGGTGAAAAAAGTAAAAAGGTAAAAGAGGAGAACTTAACATGAGGAGATCGAGTGGTTAACTTGGAGTGAAAGAAAGGGTTTGGGTCGGGTAAACCTTGAAGCTTTAGGCGCCAAGGTTACCGTTTGAAGATAAGGCTTGGTCAAGCTTCCAGCCGGTGCAAGCTGTAAAGTGAGAAGCATCTAGTCAAGATGCCATTGGCATCTAGCCACCAGAGCCACTCGTTTGAACCATTAGGCGCGCCTCTTCTCCTGTCCACATGCTTTCCCTCTCTTGCTTTATGAAACCCTTGTAAACCCTCTCTATATATTCTGAACTCTCTCTATGAATAAAGCATACAGTTCTCTCTAAACTTTCGAGTCTCATAATGTTCTTCATAGTCTTCATTAATCTTCTTAGTTCTTAGTCTAAACCGAGTCTTTTGTTCATCAAATCTCTTTCTAGTCTCGTTCTTGTTACTTATTCATCTAAGATCCTAAAAGATCTTATGGTATCAGAGCCAGGTTCATCACGATCTGGGTTTGTGTTCATCGAGTTGAAGAAGATCAAGGTTGAAGCTTTTTGAAGATCTAAAGCTGTTCTTTGAAGATCCGGGTAGAAGACTGAAGTTTGAAGCTTGTGTGGTGTAAAAGCTTGAGTCTTTCACGTTCTTACCTTCAAAGACTCAACCTTTCCTCTCATTTCTGGGTTCATCCGTGTTCTAAGGTATAGATCCATTCATTTCCAAGCTTTTGAAGTCAAGCTGGTTGTAGATGGATATTGTTAGCATGAAGGTTCCGGTTACTCTAAAGGGGAGTAACTATCTGTTGTGGTCTCGTTTGGTGAAGACTGCTGTGGGAAGTAAGGGCTTATGGGGTCTTATCACATCCGGTGAAGCTCCTAAGCTCATTACTCAAGAAGGTGAAGCTGCAAGTGCCACAAGTGAGGTGGAGAAGTGGCAGCAAGAAGACATGATGCTGATGACACTTCTTCAAGGATCTCTTGAGACTCCTATCATGGAAGCTTATAGCTACTGTGAAACCGCAAAGGATCTATGGGAGACCTTGAAGAAGGTGTATGGAAAAATCTCAAACTTGAGCCGAGTGTTTGAGGTGAAGAGAGCAATCAACGGGTTGCTACAAGAAGATATGGAGTTCACTAAGCATCTTGGAAGGTTCCAAGCCCTCTGGTCCGAGTTAGAGATGCTGAGACCAAGCACGGTTGATGCTGATGAGTTGAATGAAAGGCGAGAGCAAGATAAGGTCTTTGGGCTCCTGCTCACTCTAAACCCTGCCTACAACAGCCTCCTCAACCATATCCTGAGAGCTGAGAAGCTTCCATCTCTAGAAGATGTGTGTGCTCAGATACAAAAGGAGCAAGGCTCTATTGGGTTGTTTGAAGGTAAGGGGGAGCTTACCTTGGCTAACCAAGCTGCGCAAACTGATCAGGTTGAAACGCCAATGGCAAACAAAGCTGCTTTCAACAAGTATGAAGACCGGAGGTTCAATGGTAACTGTGATCATTGCAAGAAGCACAGCCACAAGAAGAGTCAGTTCTGGATCCTCCACCCACATCTCAAGCCAGCCAAGTTCATGAAGGAGAGGGAAGCTAGAGCTCACATCTCGGAGGGGTCAACTGTTGCAAGCACAAGCAAGACAACCGATGGTGATAAGAGGGAGGCTAGTGAAGGAAAGTCCCTTGTTGCCTACACGGGTGGTACCAGCAGGAGTGGGAAATCTAAAACTGTTTAGTAAGAATTCAAGAGCTTTCTATATGCCTGAATTCACTTCAAACCTGTTATCAGTTAAGAAATGCACTAATGATTTGAATTGTAAGGTGATATTCAGTCCTAACGAGGTTGAGTTTCAGGATATTGAGAGCCAAAGGATGATTGGAAAAGGAGTTACCAAGGGCGAGTTATATATGCTTGAAGAGCTTGATCCTGTTTCTGATTTTAGTTGTTCCTTTACTACTGTTTCTTCTGCTTTGAATAAGAATGCTTTGTGGCATGCTAGACTAGGACATCCTCATGTTAGAGCTTTGAACTTGATGTTACCAGGTGTTATTTTCGAAAATAATGAGTGTGAAGCTTGCATTTTAGGCAAGCATTGTAAGAATGTCTTTCCAAGATCATCTACTGTTTATGAGAAGTGCTTTGATTTGATTCATTCTGATGTTTGGACTGCTCCTTGCATATCTAGGGATAATCATAAGTATTTTGTGACATTCATTGATGAAAAATCTAAATACACCCGGTTAACACTCATTCCATCTAAAGATAGAGTCCTTGATGCATTTAAAAACTTTCAATCCTATGTGACTAACCATTATCATGCCAAGTTTAAAATTTTTAGATCAGATAATGGAGGAGAGTACACAAGTCATGCCTTCAAGGATCACTTAGCTCGTCATGGGATCCTTCATCAGACCAGTTGCCCTTACACTCCACAGCAAAATGGAGTGGCTGAGAGGAAGAACCGCCATCTCATGGAGATTGCAAGGTCCTTAATGTTTCAAGCAAATGTCCCTAAGAGATTTTGGAGTGATGCTGTGACTACTGCTTGCTATCTCATCAACCGCACACCCACAAAGGTCCTGAATGATCAATCCCCCTTTGAGGTTCTCAACAAGTACAAGACATCAGTGGACTATCTACGGGTCTTTGGGTGCCTCTGCTATGTACTGATTCCTGGAGAGATGAGAAACAAGTTAGAAGTCAAGAGTACAAAAGCAATGTTGATAGGCTACTCTACAACTCAGAAGGGATACAAGTGCTATGATCCAGTGGCAAGAAGAGTTCTGGTATCTAGGGATGTCAAGTTCATAGAAGAAAGGGGGTATTATGAGGAGAAGAATCAAGAAGAGTTGAAGGACCTTACCTCGGATAAGGCAGCAACTTTTAGAATTATCTTGGAAGGTCTTGGCATTGGAGTGACCAAGAATCCGGATGAAAGTGGTCCAAAAGGGACGAATGAAGCAAATCAGTCTCCCCACCTTGATCATGAGGGGGGGAAACACTGAAGATCAAGGAGATGAAGAATCTGGTAGTGGTGGTGAAGAGTTTGATTCGGGACAAGAAGACTTTGACTCTCCAGGGGAAGATAGAAGTTCAGGGTCTCATGATCAAGGTGGAGATACTCAAGAAGGTCAGAGAAGTGCTGAACAGCATGGGGAGGAAGAACCGGAAAGAAGGGAAGTAGAACAGCAGCAACAGCTGAGAAGAAGTTCTAGGATAAGAAGACCACCATCTGATTGGGTTAACACTAGGGTTTACTACAATGCCCAAGCCGTTGCTCATCCATCCCAAGTGGTCTGCTCCTTTACTAAGTATCCAGAGGAACATTGTTCCTTTATGGTGTGTCTGGACGAGAGCTATATACCAAGATCTTATGAGGAAGCTGTCAAAGACAAGGAGTGGAAGGAGTCAGTTGGTGCTGAAGCAAGTGCCATGATTAAGAATGACACATGGTATGAGAGTGAGCTAGCAAGAGGGAAGAAGGCTGTGACCAGTAGATGGATCTTTACCATCAAGTACTTGGCAAATGGGAAGATTGATAGGAAGAAAACCAGGTTGGTTGCAAGAGGATTTACTCAAACATATGGAGAAGATAATGTGGATACGTTTGCTCCAGTTGCAAAACTTCACACTATCAGAATCATACTGTCTCTTGCGGTTAACCTTGAGTGGGGCCTTTGGCAAATGGATGTGAAGAATGCTTTTCTTCAAGGAGAACTTGAAGATGAGGTTTATATGCATCCTCCACCAGGCCTGGAACACTTAGTAAAGAAGGGAAATGTTCTTCGGCTTAAGAAGGCAATCTATGGTCTCAAGCAATCTCCTAGAGCCTGGTACAACAAGCTGAGCACAACTCTCAATGGAAAAGGGTTCAAGATATATGAACTGGACCATACCTTGTTCACTCTCTCGACCACATCAGGTATAGTTGTCCTTCTTGTGTATGTTGATGATATCATCATTACAGGAAGTGACAAGGCAGGTATTCAATCCACTAAAGACTTCCTTAAATCTGTGTTTGAAATTAAAGACTTGGGAGAGATGAAATACTTCCTTGGTATTGAGATATGTAGATCCAAGGAAGGTTTGTTTCTGTCCCAGAGAAAGTATACACTTGATCTCTTGAAAGATGCAGGCAAGCATGGAGGAAAGACAGCCAAGATTCCACTAGAGGATGGGTAC
Organism: Moricandia arvensis; assembly: GCA_905132765.1. Lineage (NCBI taxonomy): Eukaryota > Viridiplantae > Streptophyta > Magnoliopsida > Brassicales > Brassicaceae > Moricandia > Moricandia arvensis. The sequence continues at coordinate 49,805 of CAJHQP010003362.1, forward strand.
AAGGTTCCTCGTGAGGGGGAGATTGATGACAACCGACCATTCCATGATCCTAAGCTTTATAGAAAGCTTGTTGGTAAGTTAATATACCTTACCATTACTCGACCTGATATCTGTTTTGCTGTGAACCAGGTTAGTCAACACATGCAAATCCCAAAGGAACATCACTGGCATATGGTTGAAAGGATCCTGATGTATCTCAACGGATCATCAAACCTTGGAGTTTGGATGGGGTGCAACAGAAGTACTGAAGTGGTGGGCTACTGTGATGCGGATTGGGCAGGAGATAGGATGGACAGGAAGTCAACCACTGGATACTGCACCTTCATAGGTGGGAACCTGGTCACATGGAAAAGCAAGAAGCAGAAGGTGGTCTCTTGTTCCAGTGCCGAAGCTGAGTATAGGGCAATGCTTTGTAAGTTTAAGAGAGTTTAAGAGAGAATGAGCTGAAGAACAGCAAGAACATGAAGAACACTTGATGAAAGAGAGAGGAGAAGAGTATTTTCGTGAGAGAAGAGAGAGAGAGAGTAAAAAAGTAAAGAGGAGGTTTATTTCTCCTTAATTCATTCTGCCTACTACATTGTTTTATAGGGAACCAGAGAGAGAGAGAGGACAGTGACATTTAGGAACAAACAAAAGGGAAACAATAAACTAATGCAAGTGGTCCTGGTCCTCTCTGGTCATCCTGGTCCTCTCTGGTCGAGATTCCTGATGCTGAGAGTGACCTTTCCTAACAGTCCACTCTTGCCTGATTTGAATCATGTGACTTCTCCTATTTTGAATTCAAACTTGCTCCAGAGAGCACTCCTCCCATCCGTGAGTAAGGTTGGCAAGTGAGTGAGACTTGCCTTGTCTTCCAAGTCAAGCTAGGTCTTCTCTTGGATGACTTGAGTTCCAAGTCTTGTACGGAATGCCTTGTTCCTCAAGTCTCCGAGTTCCTTCTCCACTTTGTCCATTCTGATCAGTGTCTCTTATTCTCTTCTGGTTCTTCATCTCAATACTCCCCCTCAAGCTTGACCATAGGGACTGGTCAAGCTTGGATACATGAAGAACCTCCCTCATTAAAACCTTAATGTGTAAAACCCAGTGGGAGAAAAACACATTAAGGAAAAAGAGTAGAGGTCTCCATGCAAGGAGAGTTAGTGAGAAGTGAGGTCTATGAGTCCCAATTTTGAATGGATGAACTCACAGACCTTGGTGCTGGCTGCCTTGGTGAAGATGTCTGCCAACTGATCTTCACTTCTCGTGTAGCATGGCAAGATGATTTGCTGCTCCACTGCTTGTCTAACCTTATGGCAATCCACCTCAATGTGCTTAGTCCTTTCATGGAACACACTGTTGGATGCTATATGAATTGCTGCCTGGTTGTCACAGTGCATAGTGATTGGAGTTGTAGCCTCTATACCCAAGTCCCTTAGAAGGTTTCTGATCCAAATCAGCTCACTGGTGAGCTTCCTCATTGCCCTATATTCTGCTTCAGCACTAGAACAAGACACAATCTTCTGCTTCTTGCTCTTCCAAGTTACCAAGTTACCTCCAATGAAGGTGCAATATCCAGTTGTTGATTTCCTATCAGTTCTGTCTCCTGCCCAATCAGCATCACAGTAACCTACAATCTCTGTGCTTCCATTGCAAGACATCCAAACTCCTTGACCAGGCGCCTCCCTCAGGTATCTCATGATCCTTTCCACCATATTCCAGTGATGGACCTTTGGCGCCTGCATATGTTGGCTAACCTGGTTCACAGCAAAGCATATGTCTGGCCTAGTGATTGTTAAGTAGATGAGCTTTCCAACCATCCTTCTATACTGCTTCACATCACCATACTGCTTGTCTTCAAACTCCCCCTCTCTCAGTACTTTGTAGCCCTCTTCTAATGGTGTTTTGGCTTGTCTTCCTCCAAGGTTTCCTGCCTCAGTTAAAAGATCAAGTGTGTACTTCCTTTGAGACAAGAAGAGCCCCTCTTTAGAGCGGCATACTTCAATCCCAAGGAAGTACTTGAGCTCACCTAAATCTTTAATATCAAATACAGACTTAAGGAATACCTTGGTTTCTTTGATACCTTCTTGGTCACTGCCTGTGATGATTATATCATCTACATAGACCAAGATGACCACAATTCCTTTTGGGCTGGGGAGTGTGAACAAGGTGTGATCAGCCTCTGATTTCCTGAAGCCTCTTCCATTCAAGGTGGTGCTTAGCTTGTGGTACCACGCCCTTGGGGATTGCTTCAGTCCATATATTGCCTTCTTGAGTCTGAGGACATTTCCAGGTTTAACCAGCTTCTCAAGACCAGGAGGTGGGTGCATGTAAACCTCATCTTCTAACTCTCCTTGTAGGAAAGCATTCTTGACATCCATCTGCCACAACTCCCATTCCAGGTTGGTTGCAATAGAGAGAATGATCCGGATTGTATGAAGTTTGGCTACTGGTGCAAATGTGTCCACATAGTCTTCTCCATAGGTCTGGGTGAATCCTCTTGCCACTAGTCTCGACTTCTTTCTCTCTTCCTTGCCATTTGGTAGATACTTGATGGTGAACACCCATTTGCTTGAAACTGCCTTCTTTCCTATTGGGAGTTCACTTTCATACCAGGTATCATTGATGATCATGGCATTTGCTTCATCATCAACAGAGTCCCTCCACTCCTTGTTCTCCATGGCTTCCTCATATGACCTTGGTACAGATCCCTGATCTAACCCAGTGATAAAGGCTTGATGCTCAAGTGGAAATCTTGCAAGGGAACACACTGCTGATGTTGGATGAGCTACTGCTTGACTGTTGTAGTATACCCTTGTGTTCTTCCAGTTTGAAGGAGGGTTCCTTGTCCTTGTACTCCTCCTTAGTGGTTGAGCTTGAACTTCTTGAACTTCTTGCTGCTCTACTTCATCTTGAACTTGAGCAGTTTCATGTTCATGTAGTACACTCTCCTGATCATGAGTTTGTGAACCTTGTGGTTGTTCTGGTTCATGATCATTGCCCCCCTCAGGATCAGGATGAGTGGCTTCTTCACCCTCTGGTCCAGTATCAGCTGAAGGAGAAGCTGTGTTAGGCGCCACTTGTGGGTTTGAGAAACTGATTCCCAGATTCTCCATCAGTATCCTTAGGTTGTTTGCTCTATCTGAGGGAGCTTGAGACAGATCCTTCAAGCTATCCCAACTTTTCTCATCATAGAAGCCTCTTGATTCCAAGAACTTCACATCTCTAGAGACCATAACCTTCCTTGTTTCTGGAACATAGCATTTGTAGCCTTTCTGGTTTGGTGAATACCCAATGAAGATAGCTTTGACACTTTTAGCTTCAAGCTTGTTTCTTAGTTCACCTGGTATCAAGACAAAGCACACACACCCAAACACACGCAAATGGTCAATAGATGGATAAGTCTTGTTTAGTACCTCATAAGGAGAGACATCTTGGAGGATCTTAGTAGGGATTCTGTTGATTAGGTAGCAAGCAGTGATCACAGCATCCCCCCAAAACCTTTTGGGAACATTGGTGTGAAACATCATGCTTCTGGCCACCTCCATTAGATGTCGATTTTTCCTCTCAGCTACACCATTTTGCTGTGGGGTATAAGGGCAGCTTGTCTGGTGAATGATCCCATGTTTGTTGAGGTGTGCTTTGAAAGCATTGCTAGTATACTCCCCTCCATTGTCTGATCTAAGAATTTTAATCTTAACATTGAAATGGTTAGTTATGTAGTTTTGAAAGTTTATAAAAGCTTCTAACACCCTATCCTTTGATTGAAGCAAGGTTAACCAAGTATATTTCGATTTCTCATCTATAAATGTCACAAAATACTTATGGTTTTCTCTTGATAAACATGGTGCAGTCCAAACATCAGAGTGAATGAGATCAAAGCAACTTTCATACTTGGTTACTGATTTAGGGAAAACAGATTTGCAATGTTTGCCAAGAATACAAGCCTCACAACTATCATTCTTAAAGGAAATACTAGGCAACATCAAGCTCAGTGCACGTGAATGAGGGTGTCCTAGTCTAGCATGCCAGATTGCATCTTTAGGTAAAACAGGAGATGAACTAAAAGCATAAGATAAATCAGACAAGCATTTGGTGTCTTCAAGCAGATACAAGCCCTCCTTGGTCACACCTTTGCCAAGTAAACTACTGGTCTCAATATCCTGAAAGTAGACATCATTAGGACTAAAAACAGCAAGGCAATTCAGATCACTGGTAGCCTTTTTAACAGATAGCAAATTGGAGGTGAATGTGGGCATGTAAAATGCCTTTGAATCTTTGTTAAACAGTTTCAAGTTCCCTATACCTTTAATGGGTACTTTCTCACCATTAGCTATCATCACATTACCTAAGGCAGGTTCTATGTTACTGATTAGACTAGCATCACTAATCATGTGGTGAGAAGCCCCTGAATCTATTACTAGTGGTTTAGGATTCTGACCAGTAGTGTGTAATGCATTTAAAGAGGTTCCAAGAACAATACCAGAGTTCTCCTTGAGGGCTTTGATAAGAGCATCAAGGTCTGACCTCTTGATAGTCTCATCCTGAGTGGTCCTCAAGGTAGACAGAGCACTTGTCGCCATGGTTTTGGCTTCACCAGCTGCATTTGAACCAACATGAGGGCGCATGGTTGAGCACATAGATGGTGTGGATGGTTCTGGCGTGTCTGAGGAGAAGTGTGCTTTTGCATCCATGTACTGACTCCTTGGTTCTTTGAACTTGGCAGGTTTGAGGTGAGGGTGAAGGATCCAGCACTTGTCCTTCATGTGGCCTTTCTTCTTGCAATGATCACACACCCACACCTTCCTGTCATCCTGCCTGTAGTATCCCTTGTTAGCAACTGCTACTTCCACCTTGTGTGCCATGGGAAGCTCTCCCTTTCCTTCAAACAAACCCACTGATCCTTGTTCCCTCTGGATTTGAGCACACACTTCATCCAGGGATGGTAGCTTCTCAGCTCTGAGTATGTGCTTAATCAAATCATTGTAGCAAGGGTTAAGGGTCAGGAGCAGTCCAAAGACCTTGTCTTGCTCACGCCTTTCATTTAACACCACTGGATCAGTTGTACTCGGTCTGAGCATTTCAAACTCAGCCCACAGTGACCTGAACTTCCCAAAGAACTGATTGAAGTCCATGTCTTCTTGCTTGAGAGAGTTGATGGCTCTCTTCACTTCAAAGACTCTGCTAAGGTTGGAGACATTCCCATACACCTTATACAGAGTATCCCACAGTTCCTTAGAGGTTTCACAGTAGGAATATGCCTCTAGGATACTTGGGTCAAGAGAGTTTTGGATGGCTGACAGCACCAGAAAGTCTTCTTGAACCCATTTGGTTTCATCAACAGCTACAACCTCTTGGCCATCTTCACCTTGTGTTACCAGCTTTGGGGCTTGACCTTCTGTCACATGACTCCATAAGCCACGACCTCCAAGAGCAGTCTTCACAAGTCTTGACCAGAGAAGGTAGTTTAACCCTTTCAAGGTTACAGGAACCACAACAGCCTTGTTTTGCTCCATCTTGAATGCTATGGACCGTTGGGTAATAGAGTGTTTCTGAAAAGTTTGAGAGTTTGGTGAACTGGAAATGAAAGAACCTCAAGAACAACTTGTATACTCCAGGAATCTGAATGATATACCCAGAGAAACAAGAACAAAGAGGAGAACTCGACCAAAACAGAGGAAAAACAGAGGAAAACAGAGGAAAAACAGAGGAAAACAGAGGAAAACAGAGGAAAAACAGAGGACCCTTGCTATTACCCACTGGATAATAGTTTAGGTTTTGCTGGAAACTTGAGAGGAGATGAAGAAGAGTGTATTGCGGAAGAAGAATAGAGGTTTAGGAGCTTGAGTAGCTCTGATACCATGTAAGTTTAAGAGAGTTTAAGAGAGAATGAGCTGAAGAACAGCAAGAACATGAAGAACACTTGATGAAAGAGAGAGGAGAAGAGTATTTTCGTGAGAGAAGAGAGAGAGAGAGTAAACAAGTAAAGAGGAGGTTTATTTCTCCTTAATTAATTCATTCTGCCTACTACATTGTTTTATAGGGAACCAGAGAGAGAGAGAGGACAGTGACATTTAGGAACAAACAAAAGGGAAACAATAAACTAATGCAAGTGGTCCTGGTCCTCTCTGGTCATCCTGGTCCTCTCTGGTCGAGATTCCTGATGCTGAGAGTGACCTTTCCTAACAGTCCACTCTTGCCTGATTTGAATCATGTGACTTCTCCTATTTTGAATTCAAACTTGCTCCAGAGAGCACTCCTCCCATCCGTGAGTAAGGTTGGCAAGTGAGTGAGACTTGCCTTGTCTTCCAAGTCAAGCTAGGTCTTCTCTTGGATGACTTGAGTTCCAAGTCTAGTACGGAATGCCTTGTTCCTCAAGTCTCCGAGTTCCTTATCCACTTTGTCCATTCTGATCAGTGTCTCTTATTCTCTTCTGGTTCTTCATCTCAATATGCTTAAGCTCACAAACGAGCTGGTATGGATCAAAGGCATTCTAAAACATGTGGAGGTTGATCAGTTTACACCAATGACTATGCATTGTGATAATCAAGCTGCGATCCATATAGCCTCCAACTCAGTTTTCCATGAAAGAACCAAGCACATCGAGGTGGATTGTCACAAGGTGAGGCAAATGATTGGATTAGGAGTGACCTTGCCGTGCTATACAAGAAGTGAAGATCAGTTGGCAGATGTGTTAACAAAGGCTGCAAGACAGAAGACAATGGAGTCCATCCATGTGAGGTTGGGACTCATTGATCTAAACCAACTTAGCTAATCCCCTGCTATGAGGTCTCCACTCTTTTTCCCTCATCAAAGGGTTTTATCCCAACCAGGGTTTTCTCTTTGGTGAGGTTTTTTAATGAGGGAGATCTCATAGCCTTCCAAGCTCGACTTGTTTCATATGGTCAAGCTTGAGGGGGAGTGTTAAGTTGAGGTATCTAGTTAGTATGGAATAGAGAGAAGGAGGAAAAGAGAGGGGTTTGGGTCGACCTTGTCCGTACAAGGCCGTACAGGCCGTACAAGGCCGTACAGGCCGTACAGGCCATACAGGCCGTACAAGGTCGACCCAAAAGAGCTTTAAACCATGTTTTGGCAATGTGCAAAAATGGGGTTGTCCGTACAAGAAAAAGTTACTGAGGTGAAAAAGGTAAAAAGGTAAAAGAGGAGAACTTACCATGAGGAGATCGAGTGGTTAACTTGGAGTGAAATAAAGGGTTTGGATCGGGTAAACCTTGAAGCTTTAGGTGCCAAGGTTATCGTTTGAAGATAAGGCTTGGTCAAGCTTCCAGCCGGTGCAAGCTGTAAAGTGAGAAGCATCTAGTCAAGATGCCATTGGCATCTAGCCACCAGAGCCACTCGTTTGAACCATTAGGCGCGCCTCTTCTCCTGTCCACATGCTTTCCCTCTCTTGCTTTACGAAACCCTTGTAAACCCTCTCTATATATTCTGAACTCTCTCTATGAATAAAGCATACAGTTCTCTCTAAACTTTCGAGTCTCATAATGTTCTTCATAGTCTTCATTAATCTTCTTAGTTCTTAGTCTAAACCGAGTCTTTTGTTCATCAAATCTCTTTCTAGTCTCGTTCTTGTTACTTATTCATCTAAGATCCTAAAAGATCTTAGAGCCTGGTATCATAAACTCAGTACCACCCTGCATGGAAAAGGGTTTAGACGATCTGAGGCAGACCATACTCTATTCACTCTCATCAGCCAACAAGGTATAGTAGTCATCCTTGTGTATGTTGATGATATCATCATCACATGGAGTGACAAAGAAGGTATACAAACCACTAAAGCTTATCTAAAATTTGTATTTGAAATCAAGGATTTAGGTGAGCTAAAGTACTTCCTTGGAATTGAAGTATGCCGCTCTAATGAGGGGCTCTTCTTGTCCCAAAGGAAGTACACACTTGACCTTTTGAATGGAGCAGGTATGCTTGGAGAGAAACCAGCCAAGACTCCACTAAAAGATCGCTATAAGATTTTGCGTGAGGGGTAAGATCTTTTAATAAGATCCTAGGATGATGCTCTGGAACAGATGGGATAATCCTTGCAGAAACGAATCAAAAAGACTCAAGTTTCTCAAGGCATGTGGTTTGTTGCGGGACACAAGAGGGATGGCTCTACTCTTGATACTCCAAGGCTTTCTGATCCAGATATTACACACTAAATCAGAGAACCAAAGCCAGATATTACACACCAGCAACCTTCAATTTCGTCCAAAGACAAGAGAGAAGAGAGAAAAGGGTTTTTGATAAAAAAAAGACTGCTTATCTTAGAATGAGAGATGCAAGGGTTTAAATAGAAACCAAGGAACACGCTCCTTAGGTTTTCGAAAACTTAATAACATAAAAACTATAGACTAAACATAACATAAGGTAAATAGATAGAGTAGTATTCTTAGGCTTGGACCGATATTAGCACCTAGGAGATGTGTTAAAGCAGCTTGTGGCCTCGTTAAAAACCTTCCTCCGTAAAACCTCTTTGGGACAAAACCGAGAGCAAAGAAAAGAGCACACACAAGTACTTTGCCTAAGTACTAATTCAGCTAGATGAGGAGATAGCTTGAAAGGTGACCAAGGTATCTCGGATCATCAAGCTTTGTCCAAGACCTTCTTCTTGTTTCCATACGAGTCTAAGTAATCCTCCAATGGCTCCATTTAGTTCCTTGATTGCAGAACGAGTCATGGGACCTTCTGGAATGGCTAAGGCATCTTCATCAGCTTGTTTGTCCATGGGTGCATTCCTGGATACATCATCTTTCTTGTTGAGCTGATCCATGATCACATCACATTCCTTGGTGCTTTCCATGATCACATCATCCCCTCCCTCTTCAAAAAGATTTGTCCTCAAATCTGTTTTACCTGCAATAGAGGGGACCAAGTCAGTAACATCAAAGTTTAAAATCAGATTACACTTACCTTGCAAGCCTCTTTGATAGGCATTGTTGTTGACTGGTTTGGATATGTAGAAGGCACTGATCCATTTAGTTCCTGATTCATTACTCAAACCTGATACATGGAAACAAAGCAAGTTAGCACAGGAAAATTTGTCAAAGAGTAATAATCTTATCCCAAATTCGTTTTTGTTCGGTTTTGGCTTGTGTGCTGCATCTGGTGGTGCTTCATTGATGAGGATGAAGCCAGTGACGTCTTGGTGCTTATCCTGATCCAAATCAGGTGGCTTGAACCGCTTGTCTTCCACATGCTTGTTCTTTCTCCTTGTGTGCTTCAATGCTTCATCATAATCTGCACATGGCTCTTTTGACAAAAACAAGTGCATCATATCTGTGTAATCGATAAAAGAACTCTTGAAAACATGATCAGTTATCTTAGCATGCTCACCTGGCCGCCATAGATAGGTTTGAGATGTTCTCAAAACAGTTTTTCCTGTACCAGCAGCAAGCAAATCAGGTTTCATGTTCTTCTTTGAGTTTAGATAGTTACCTCGGGTTGGTTTCTTTGGAGATTGTTGTAGACTAAGTTGATCTGGTGGTTTCTCCTTGATTTGAGAAGAAAACATGAGTTCTTCTCCTGATCCAGTAATCACTTCACCATTTATTCCAGTTTCTTTCTTATCTCCAGTCATGATTTGATGATCTCTGCAGTAGTACTGAAATTGATGCATATCTTGTGGCTTCCATATCATGATATGGTCAAGGAGCAAGGTCCTTTGGTCAATTCCCAACTCCTTATGATCCCTGATGGTTCTAGCACGAGTAGAGAACTCTCCAATGGTAATAGGTATACTGTCATTTGCTCCAGGTCTCCATGAGTAGGTCTGTAACCTTCCAGCACAATCAGATAGAAAGTTTTTAAATGCATCAAGGACCCTATCTTTAGATGGAATGAGTTGTTAACAGGTGTATTTTGATTTTTCATCAATGAATCTCACAAAATACTTATGATATCCCTAGATATGCAAGGAGCAGTCCAAACATCAGAGTGAATTAAATCAAATCACTCTCATAAACAGTAGATGATCTTGGAAAGACATTCTTACAATACTTGCCTAAAATGCAAGCTCACAATCATTATTTTCAAAAACAACACCTGGTAATATCATTTTCAAAGCTCTAACATGAGGATGTCTAGTCTAGCATGCCACAAAGCATTCTTATTAAAGCAGAAGAAAACAATAGTGAAGGAACAACTAAAATCAGAAACATGATCAAGCCTCTTCAAGCATATATAACTCGCCCTTGGCAACTCCTTTTCCAATCATCTTTTGGCTCTCAATATCTTGAAATTCAACTTCATCAGGACTGAATTAACCTTACAATTTAAATCATTTGTGCACTTCTTAACACGATAACAAGTTTGAAGTAAATTCAGGCATATAGAAAGCTCTTGAGTTATCTTCACTAAACAGTTTTAGATTCCTATTCCTCTAATAAGAATCTTATCACCATTTGCAATCATGACATGACCATTAGCTGGTTCAAGTGTCCTGATCAGATGGTTCAACTTACATCGTGATGAGAGGCTCCTGCAGTCAACTATCAATGGTTTCGATGAGCTTTTAGCATGTGACAACTAGCTTTAGGACTAGAGCAATTAGACTTTGGCGGTTCATTCCATTCTTCTATTGTCCTTACCAGTTCTATCAGCCTAGGCTCATTCACATTTTCTAGCTTCCTAGCAACCATTGAAGCACCAGAGAATACCCATTAAGGTTACCAAAGGTGTTACCATTCTCCTTGAGCATTTTGATGAGAGCTTCAATGTCAGACCTCCGAGATGTAGTCTGATCATTGTTCCTGCTGGTGCTTCCTGTATAAGCAACAAGAGACTTTCCTTCACTCGCCTAGACTTGCAAAACAAAATAGATTCAAACGAAATCAAACCTACTTCTCAGATCAAATTCAACTCAACCAAAGACAAGTTCAAATTCAAACTTGAGCAATACAGAATAGATTTAAACAGATTAGACTTGTGAGAACAGAGAGAGATCACAAAATTAGGTCAGTTTTGAAAGATTGAGAAGAAACGGAGAATAAACGGATAGAATAGAGTTTGAGAGAGACTAGAAGAGATTTGGAGACTAAAAGCTTGAAACTTGGTTAAGAAACCATTTCGAGATGATGAACACCAAGAACACTAGAGAGAAATGAGAGAGACTCGAAAATTGCTTGCTTTGATTAATGAGAGGAGTTACAAATATATAGGGAAGGAAACAAGGGTTTACAACGGGTAGAAGATAAGGTTTCTCGCCAAGCATGTGGAGTCAACCGGTCTTAGGCGCGCCTAATTCAAACTTGTGGCTGGAGTGCTTCACACGCGAGATTCCTTTGGCATCTTGACCAGATGCTCTTCCAGCACGAGCCAGCCTGTCCAACGCGCGCCTCAGTCAAGCTTGGTCCGCTTGGTAACTAGTAAGAGTAACTCTGGGTCGAGTTACTCTTACCCGGGTAAGTTTTCTCGTCCATGGTAAACTTTCTTTTACCCACTTGTACGGACCACTTGTACGGCCTTGTACGGACCATCTGTACGGCCTTGTACGGACACCTCCAAACTTCTTCCTCTCCATTTCATAAGTCTTTTCTAGCCTTCCTAATAGATCATAACTCCATCTCTTATTCGGTTTAACACTCCCCCTCAAGCTTGACCATGTGGAACAAGTCAAGCTTGGAATGTCATGAGATCTTCCTCATTAAAAACCTTGCCAAAGAAAACCCTCCTTAGGGATAAAACCTCAGCAAGGAAAAGAGTAAAGACCTCATGACAGGGGATTAGTTTCACCTAGTGAGATCAATGAGTCCCAACCTCTGATGGATGGACTCAAGTGTCTTCTGTCTCGGAGCCTTAGTAAACACATCAGCCAACTGGTCTTCACTCCGGGTATAGCAAGGTAAGATCACTCCTTGGACTATCATCTGTCTTACTTTGTGGCAGTCAACTTCAATGTGCTTGGTTCTCTCATGAAACACCGAGTTGGATGCAATGTGGATTGCGGCTTGATTGTCACAATGCATGGTCATTGGTGTGGCTTGATCAATCTCCAAGTGCTTGAGTATTCCCTTGATCCAGACTAACTCATTAGTCAGCTTCAACATGGCCCTATACTCAGCCTCAGCACTCGAGCAGGATACTACTTTCTGCTTCTTGCTCTTCCAAGTGACCAAGTTCCCACCAATGAACGTGCAATAGCCTGTTGTAGACTTCCTATCTGCTCGATCTCCTGCCCAATCCGCATCACAGTATCCTACCACCTCAGTGCTTTTGTTGCATCCCATCCACACTCCTTGATCAGGTGAGCCATTCAGGTACATCAGAATCCGGTTAACCATGCTCCAATGATGTTCCTTTGGTCCTTGCATGTGTTGACTCACCTGGTTCACAGCAAAACATATATCAGGACGTGTAATGGTCAAGTAAATTAACTTACCAACAAGCTTTCTGTAAAGCTTGGCATCTTCAAACGGTTGACTGTCTTCAATCTCCCCCTCACGTGGAATCTTATACCCATCTTCTAATGGAGTCTTGACACTCTTCCCTCCAAGTCTACCTGCATCTTTCAAAAGATCAAGTGTATATTTTCTTTGAGAAAGGAATAAACCTTCCTTGGATCTACATATCTCAATCCCAAGGAAGTATTTCATTTCTCCCAAGTCTTTAATCTCAAAAACCGACTTTAGAAAGTCCTTGGTTGATTGAATCCCAACCTTGTCACTTCCTGTGATGATGATATCATCAACATACACAAGAAGGACTACTATACCTGAGGAAGTGGTCAAGGTGAAGAGAGTGTGGTCGAGTTCAGTCTTCTTGAAGCCCTTCCCATTGAGAGTTGTGCTCAGCTTGGTGTACCATGCTCTAGGAGATTGCTTTAGACCATAAATGGCCTTCTTCAATCTCAGAACGTTTCCATCTTTAACCAAGTGCTCAAGACCAGGAGGGGGAAGCATGTACACCTCATCTTCAAGCTCTCCTTGAAGGAAGGCATTCTTCACATCCATTTGCCAAAGACCCCATTCTAAGTTCACAGCAAGGGAGAGAACTATCCGGATAGTATGCAGCTTGGCAACCGGAGCAAAGGTATCAATGTAGTCTTCTCCATAAGTTTGAGTGAAACCTCTTGCCACCAGTCTTGTCTTTTTCCTTTCAACTTTCCCATTTGGAAGATACTTGATAGTAAAGATCCATCTGCTGGTCACAGCCTTCTTCCCTTTTGGTAGCTTACTCTCAAACCAAGTATCATTTTTGATCATTGCGTCCGCTTCAGCTTTAACTGACTCCTTCCACTCCTTGTCTTGCACAGCCTCTTCATAGGATCTTGGTAACTGACTCTCATCCAAACTGATCATAAAGGCTTTGTGCTCTTCCGGGTAATGAATTAGATTGCAAACAGCTTGGGCAGGATGAGCAACTGCTTGAGCATTATAGTATACCCGGTTGTTAATCCAGTTGGATGGAGGGTTTCTCACTCTTGTACTTCTCCTCAAGGGTTGAACTTCTTGAGCTGCTTCTGGTTGAGCCTCCTCAACCTCTTCTTCTTCATGGTTTCCATCTCCAACTTCTTCATCACCTTGGTCCACACCTTGATCATGTGTGGAACCTGATTCTTCATCATACTGCTCCTCTGGTTCATTTCCCCCCTCATGATCAAGGTGGGGTTCTTGTCCATTAGCCGTGGGAAGACCTTCTTGTTGTTGTCCTCCTCCACTCCTCGGATCCTGAGATAAGTTAATCCCAAGATTTTCCAGTATTATCCTCAAGTTGGCTGCCTTGTCAGATGCCAAATCCTTGAGTTCTGCTTGATTCTTCTCCTCATAGAACCCTCGTTCTTCCACGAACTTCACATCTCTAGACACCACTACCCTTCTGGTTGCTGGATCATAACACTTGTACCCTTTCTGAGTTGGTGAATAACCAATAAACATCCCCTTTGTGCTCTTAGCCTCCAACTTGTTCCTTAGCTCCCCCGGTTTATGAACAAAACAGAGGCAACCAAAGACCCTGATATGATCTAAGGCTGGTCTATGTTTGTTCAATACCTCAAAGGGTGATTGATCTTCAAGAACCTTAGTTGGGGTTCGGTTGATCAGATAACAAGCAGTAGCCACAGCATCACTCCAAAACCTCTTTGGCACATTAGCTTGGAACATCATGGACCTAGCAACTTCCATAAGATGCCGGTTCTTCCTTTCAGCAACTCCATTCTGTTGTGGCGTGTAAGGACAGCTCGTTTGGTGAAGAATACCATGCTTGGATAGATGTTGCTTGAATGCTTGACTGGTATACTCCCCACCATTATCTGATCTCAAAATTTTCAGCTTAGCATTAAAATGGTTAGTCACATATGCTTGAAAATTTCTAAATGCATCAAGCACTCTATCCTTAGATGGAATCAAGGTTATCCAGGTGTATTTAGACTTCTCATCTATGAATGTGACAAAGTACTTATGGTTCTCTCTAGATAAGCAAGGTGCGGTCCAAACATCCGAGTGAATTAAATCAAAGCAGTGATCATAGATAGTAGAAGACTTTTGAAACACAGTTTTACAATGCTTGCCTAAGATACAAGCTTCACAATCATTATTTTCAAACATAACACCTGGAACCATTAAGCTTAAAGCCCTAACATGAGGATGTCCTAGTCTAGCATGCCACAAAGCATTCTTATTCAACGCAGAAACAGAAGTAAAGGAACAACTATGATCAGGTAAAGAAGTAAGCTCCTCAAGCAAGTAAAGATCTCCTTTTGTAACTCCTTTCCCAATCAACCGACTGCTCTCAATATCCTGAAACTTCACATCATTAGGGCTAAAGATCACATTGCATTGCAAGTCATTAGTACATTTCTTAACTGATAACAAGTTTGAAGTAAACTCAGGCATGTAAAAGCATCTAGATTCTTTATCAAACAGTTTAAGCTTGCCTATACCCCTTATTGGAATTCTATCACCATTAGCTATCATAACATGTCCATGCGCAGGCTCAATATCTCTAATCAGACTAGTGTCACTAATCATATGATGAGATGCACCTGAATCAACTATCAACGGTTTAGACATGTTACAAGCACTATGAGATAAACCAACATTCCTAGAGTGAGTATAAGCATCAGTGTTATCATGAATACTAGCAATCTTAGATGCACCAAAAGAGTACCCCCTGAGGTTACCAAAGATGTTACCATTGTCCTTGAGCATTTTGATGAGAGCATCCATCTCTGATCGGCGGATGAACTCATGCTCGTTTGGGCGGTTGGTTTGAGCTGTGTAGGACACCAGGGCTTTGTTATCACCACCTTCAGTCTCCTGTGTCCGAGTAGATGGCCCGGCTCCACCCCCTCCTTGCTGATCACTCCCTCCATAGCTCACATTCGCCCTTGCATCTCTGTCCTTCATGAACTTGGATGGCTTGAGGTGAGGATGGAGGATCCAGCACTGATGCTTCTTGTGACCTTGTCTCTTACAATGATCACAGTTGCCATTGAACCTCCTTTCTTCAAAGCGATTCACCTTGTTGGCTTGAGGTACCTCAGCTTGGTTAGCCAAGGTAAGCTCCCCCTTTCCTCCAAATAGGCCCAACGATCCTTGCTCCTTTTGAATCTGTGCGCAGACTTCCTCCAAGGTAGGTAGCTTCTCTGCTCGCAAGATGTGTTTCACCAGATCATTGTAGCTAGAGTTAAGAGTCAGGAGCAAGCCAAAGACTTTATCTTGTTCCCTTCTCTCATTAAGCTCAGCTGGATCGGTTGTGCTTGGCCTCAACATCTCAAGTTCAGACCACAAAGCTCTAAACTTTCCAAGGTGCTTTGTGAACTCCATGTCTTCTTGAGCTAGACTGTTGATGGCTCGCTTAATCTCAAACACACGAGTAAGGTTTGAGATGTTACCATAAACCTTCTGAAGAGTGTCCCACAGGTCCTTTGCCTTCTCACAGTAGCTGTATGCCTCTAGGATAGACGGATCTAGAGAGCTTTGAAGGATAGACATCACCGTGTTGTCTTCCTGGATCCACTTCACTTCATCACATACGACAACCTCCTTGTCGCCTTCACGAGTAATGAGCTTTGGAGCCTCATCCTCAAGGATGTGGTTCCACAAACCCTTACTCCCCACTGCTGTCTTCACCACACGAGACCATAGGAGATAGTTTCCCCCCTTAAGTATCACTGGAATCACGGTTGTTTTGTTACTTTCCATCTTGAAGCTTTGCGGAATGAAAAAGGTGTTCTTGAGTGTTCTTCGTGAGATATGAAATCAAAACCCAGATTTACGAGAACCTGGCTCTGATACCATGAAAGATTGAGAAGAAACAGAGAATAAACGGATAGAATAGAGTTTGAGAGAGACTAGAAGAGATTTGGAGACTAAAAGCTTGAAACTTGGTTAAGAAACCATTTCGAGATGATGAACACCAAGAACACTAGAGAGAAATGAGAGAGACTCGAAAATTGCTTGCTTTGATTAATGAGAGGAGTTACACATATATAGGGAAGGAAACAAGGGTTTACAACGGGTAGAAGATAAGGTTTCTCGCCAAGCATGTGGAGTCAACCGGTCTTAGGCGCGCCTAATTCAAACTTGTGGCTGGAGTGCTTCACACGCGAGATTCCTTTGGCATCTTGACCAGATGCTCTTCCAGCACGAGCCAGCCTGTCCAACGCGCGCCTCAGTCAAGCTTGGTCCGCTTGGTAACTAGTAAGAGTAACTCTGGGTCGAGTTACTCTTACCCGGGTAAGTTTTCTCGTCCATGGTAAACTTTCTTTTACCCACTTGTACGGACCACTTGTACGGCCTTGTACGGACCATCTGTACGGCCTTGTACGGACACCTCCAAACTTCTTCCTCTCCATTTCATAAGTCTTTTCTAGCCTTCCTAATAGATCATAACTCCATCTCTTATTCGGTTTAACAAGTTTCAAGCTTAGATTCAGTGATCAAAATAGAAAATAACAGATTCACTACACATGAAACAAATCGATTCTTGTTAACACAAATCAGAAACAGATTCAAAACAAAATCAAACCTTGAACTTCTCTGATCAATTTCGAACTCAGGATATGTCAGGAACAAATCAGACCTAATCAGAACAGAATAGATCAACTTAACAATACAGAAAGAGATCGATTTCTCCCAACCCTTAAACGATTTCACTATGCAATCAATAACTTCTGCAACAAGAATCCGAATTTTTTTATCAGAAACATGATCAAGGAACCCTATTTCTATCAGATTTCGACACAGAACACAGATCAACACGAAATCAAAGTGAATATGAAAAGAAAACAGCAGATTCGTGATCAAAACACTCAAAGTTAATAGATTTCAACAACAGAAACACAGATCTGATCAAAACACAACAGAATATGAAAAGACAAAAAAAGAAAATCAGTGAGAAATCGAGTACTTTGGTGCGATCTGGATCAGCCTCAACTTCATGGATTTGAAGCTCGTGTGTTCACCAGCAAATTCACTGCTTATGGTTTGTTTCAATGAGCCAAAGAAAGAGATTAATGGCTTGCACCAAAGAACAACTCATGGAACGGCCTTGAAGCAGCATGTTAATAGAAGATCGATGGAGCAGAGCATTACATGGACTAAGGATAATCTTCTCACCTGCTACATGGATCAGAAAGAGAGCAAGGAAGTGGTGGACTTGTTCATGGACAAGCCCAAGAAGATGTTTGGTGAAAAGAGGCCTTTCAAGCCCAAGAAGTGGAAAGATAAACCAGCTTGGTTTAGGCTGGCCGATTTCTTTATCTCAAGTGTATTTCTGATTTCTTGTAATTCTAAACAAAGTAGGATTAGGTTTTCGTTTTAATAAACCCATTAGGAATAGGATTAGGGTTAGGGTTTTATAAACCAACTAGAAATAGGTTTTGGTTTTCTATTTTCAAGTTAGGGTAGGGTTTTCTAGTTAGGGTTTTCTGTTTTGTCTTTATAAAGCCAAAAGCAGCACATATTGTAAGACACACATTCTTTTAATAAAAATCAGAGCTTTTGGCTTTCAAACTCGTTCCTTTGGGGACCTCCCTTCATTGTTCACGTGGTGAACAAGTTTCTTTGTCACACAAGGTTGCGTGAGCTTCTGTGATTCATCCTAGACATGAAGCAGGGTTGTCCTGTGTCTCAGGAGTCGCTAAACAACTCAAGAGCAGTCCATAGCTCTATGGTGAAGATCATCCAACGTCCTGGAGCTTCTCAGGCTCAAGGATCCGCCCATCATCCCTCAAGTGTGACTGGGAGGAGGTCTTCCTACCCAAGGCCGCACCATACTTCCCTTCCAGAGTTGCTCTGATACCACGTAATAAGATCCTAGGATGATGCTCTGGAACAGATGGGATAATCCTTGCAGAAACGAATCAAAAAGACTCAAGTTTCTCAAGGCATGTGGTTTGTTGCGGGACACAAGAGGGATGGCTCTACTCTTGATACTCCAAGGCTTTCTGATCCAGATATTACACACTAAATCAGAGAACCAAAGCCGGATATTACACACCAGCAACCTTCAATTTCGTCCAAAGACAAGAGAGAAGAGAGAAAAGGGTTTTTGATAAAAAAAAAGACTGCTTATCTTAGAATGAGAGATGCAAGGGTTTAAATAGAAACCAAGGAACACGCTCCTTAGGTTTTCGAAAACTTAATAACATAAAAACTATAGATTAAACATAACATAAGGTAAATAGATAGAGTAGTCTTCTTAGGCTTGGACCGATATTAGCACCTAGGAGATGTGTTAAAGCAGCTTGTGGCCTCGTTAAAAACCTTCCTCCGTAAAACCTCTTTGGGACAAAACCGAGAGCAAGGAAAAGAGCACACACAAGTACTTTGCCTAAGTACTAATTCAGCTAGATGAGGAGATAGCTTGAAAGGTCATCAAGGTATCTCGGATCATCAAGCTTTGTTCAAGACCTTCTTCTTGTTTCCATACGAGTCTAAGTAATCCTCCAATGGCTCCATTTAGTTCCTTGATTGTAGAACGAGTCATGGGACCTTCTGGAATGGCTAAGGCATCTTCATCAGCTTGTTTGTCCATGGGTGCATTCCTGGATACATCATCTTCCTTGTTGAGCTGATCCATGATCACATCACATTCCTTGGTGCTTTCCATGATCACATCATC
>CAJHQP010003363.1:0-62500 GCA_905132765.1 Moricandia arvensis
GGAAAGTTAAGATTTATTGACTTTCCTTAATTTACAGAAATCAACGGTATGAATTTCGGTTCCCACAGCCTCCTCGGCCGAGAAAGTCATATGTGGATCATTCTCAGGCGTGGAGGCCATTTCAGGGATGTGGTCACTCGTCTTTAGAAGTCTTTAACAGATTGTACAGGGAGAACCTCACATATTAACATTCAGTTTGAGCTGTTGTTTGGTTTGTCTTAGTTGTATTTTACCCGCAGGTCGTCGGTGTCCAGATGATTGAGCTCTTGTTCCTGACAAGTTTTTGACTTAGCTTCTGCTGTAGGTCGGTAGTCTTTGATCTATTTAGTTTGTTCCTAAGGTCATCGATCTTGGAGTTGAGCTTATCTCGTAGGTCGATGACGTCGATGTTGGCTTTGCACTCGCTATGTAACTAGAGTTGAGCATCAGAGGGGTTTAATTTTCTCACCTTCGAGTTGTTGATCCTGGTGCGCTGGTCGCTTGTGTTGCTCCAGCTACTGCTCGGTCTTGTCTGTTTTTGTTTAAGTATGTCGCGCAGGTCCTTGGATATGTGAGTCCTCGTATGAGGACGTCTTTGGTCCAGTGAGGATCACTTGAACGCGTTTTCTGTTCCTTGGTCATTCATCATCTGGAGGTGCATCGTTATGGTCCCGGGGATTTGGAGCATCATTTTTATGCTGAGAGTCGGCTGGTGTTGTCTTGCCTTGTGATCATTGAAGCTTCTTATCCGTGTTCTTGCTTAAACTCTTACTTTTCTTGGGTTTTTGTTTTGGCGGTTAGACATTCGCGTTGTCGCTGTTGAAAGCCGCCAGTAAGGCCTCTTGGAGCTGCTTGTACTCCTTGGTATTTTTGTTTTGGCGGTTCGACATTCGCGTTGTCGCTGTTGAAAGCCGCAAGTAAGGCCTCTTGGAGCTGCTTGTACTTCTTGGTATTTTGACCCTTGACCTTGTGGAACGAACAATACATATCCAAGTTGAGGGAACTGGAGGGACCAACCGGGGGGGAGCGACTTCTCGTCAACGCCATGCTCCCAAGTATTCCAGCCTTTTTCTTGGATGACTACTGTCGAGACGGGTTGCTCACCCTCGTCTACAGCATAGATAAAGACTTTTTTTGTCAGTTTTATCGTAGTTGGAAGGCTTACGTGGTTCCTGACGAGCTTCAG
Source organism: Moricandia arvensis (assembly GCA_905132765.1). Lineage (NCBI taxonomy): Eukaryota > Viridiplantae > Streptophyta > Magnoliopsida > Brassicales > Brassicaceae > Moricandia > Moricandia arvensis. The sequence goes on from CAJHQP010003363.1 coordinate 1,166, forward strand.
CCCTTCGTTATAGCCTGCTTCAAGGCGTTTTGTTTGCTGAGGATTTCTCATGTGTCTTCCTCCATCCAAATGAAGTTGTTGGACCGAGCAATATCATCTTGAAGAGAGGTTGTTGGAATTTTGCATAGATCGTCCCAAAACTTTGAGTGGATCCAAAGTGCGTTCTGTAGAGCATATACCATCGTTTGGTTAGGGATGTTTACTTTGGAGACCACACCTCTGTTTTTTTCCATGAAATCGCGCTGACTTTGGCTCGAATGTTGGGAAATTCTCCATTGGTTCGAAAGCGGTGGCTCCCTGATGAGTAAACATTATGTAATGGTTAAGGAAGGAGGCTGACAGATCATGGAAATTTCCAACAGAGTCCTCCCTAGCCTGAAAAACCAGGTTAAGGCCGATCTGGCGAGGCGTTTGACGAAAATTTGGCAAAACTAGGCATCTTTTTCTCTCTTGGAAAAGTATGCACGCCCCATCACTATGTTAAACACAGTCACATGGTCGGTAGGGTCAGAATCGCCAGCGTAGGTCGGGGGCGTAACATGTCCATAAAACTAATTTTATGTCATTGATCCGCTTGGAAAAGGGGTTATGGAGCGTTGCGGCGAGGACTGATGGATCTTGTGGCATGATGGATCTTGAAGTGGATGTCTTGTAGTGAGAGCTTGAGCTCAGCACTCTCATGGACAGTCATTGGGTCTGACCCGCCAGATGTTTGCTCAGTATCGGTGCCGGCAAAATGGGCGGCATTAGTTTTTTCTTTGTCAATGTTGGTCACATGGTTTGTGTTGAAGATTTGTCTTCGCATTGACGTGGGACGACTGACATTGCCGGCCTGAGAGGTGATGGCGGCGACTAAAGCGCTGAGACGTGCGTACATCCCTTTCTAGACCTCTTCTTGCTAAGCAAAGGGCCCCATGATGGAGTCTGTGAGATCTGACATGGTCTGTGCCACTACGACTGGAGTAGGTTTCAGGTCATCACCGGAACTCGATTCTTCGAGAGTCATACTGATCTTTGTTAACACTACTTTCTATAGCCTCACGTGGGTACCAACTGTTGAATCTGAGTTTGGTCAAAATTGGTACGAATATACTAAACTCGATGGTGGGTTATATCAACGAACTTTTTATAGATTGGAAATAGTAACAAATTACAAAGTGAGTAACATACGAGAAAATAGCCAGTTCCCTACTTTTCTAGCCGTCAAGTGTGTATGTGTGTGTATGTCTAAATTTCGTTCCGCTTTGCTCAACTTCTCCTTTTATAGACGCATCCTCCTTTTCCTCTTCCCTAAATCGTCTTGAACTAATGGGCTCACAACTACTCTTCCGGCCGAGTAATTGGGCTGATGAACAGGTGGTCGAGCCGAGTAAAGTACTCTTGAACCCAGTACAAGTGTTAGCCTGAAGAGTTTGAGCCAAGCCGATTAGAGCTGACTAAATGGGTCGAATCACTTATTTTGTGGGCCTTATGGAGTGATGAAATCCATCTCCTACAACTCTCGGTGCTAAGATTGTCTCCCCACGATACACTCTCCTTATAGATTGGAAGGTTTACTAAGAGAATGGTTTGAGGTTCGGTGATGTGTAGTCAATCAAATTTATCATTTTAAGCTCAAAAACTCCGGTCCTCTGTTTTTTCATACATACTCTATTTCTGTAATTGTGCTACCTTTTGTTGATCAATAATATCAAATTCAACAAAAAGATCAACCATGAAATGAATGCTATCCTGACTGCTATAGTGATATATCATGAAATGAAAACAGCTTTGGACCTAATTGAAACAAATCATGCCTCTGGTTCTTATTGATTTACAGCGGTTTTTATCAGAAGTTGTGTGAATTTATTAATATGGATGTCTGTCAAATGGTTAGAAGCTTTTTAGAAAGTGACATCATACAGGAAATAAACTATTTGAACCAAGTTTCATTGGATTTGGTGACAGGGAGACAAAACTCGTTGGTAGGTTAACACAAAGGCGTTTATTAGATCGGAATGATGTTTGTCTGTTTCCAAATAAGGAAAAGAACGATGTCGGGAGAAGTACAAGTCGGTAGAATACAAGACAAATGAAACCCTAATTTAAGCCGCGCAACAGGTATCCCCCATCTATGTCCCCTCTTCTTCTTATATAGGTGCGCGTTCCCTTGTTGCCCTAGGTCGGTTTTTCCTAATGGGTCCTTTATTGTAAAGGTCGGCTTATTGGGCCGACAAAGGGAGCTTGACAGCTATTTGTTTTTGGTTTCCTTTGATTTAGTCGGCCAAAAGCAATCTTCTCGTCGGCCAAAAGCAGTCTCTAGCCGAGCTGATATCATCGCTTGACCCCGGTCAGCCGTGCTGGCTAGTGAGGTTAGTGGGCCTGATCAGCTATTTGTTGGGCCTTTTTGGGGGAGTAGTCCACCTCCTACAGTAAGTCCCCCCAGTTCACTTGTGAGGAGCGTAGCTGGTCTCAGTGAATTTGCAAATTGGGTTCATAGGATAGCCGATCTGTCATTTTGGGCGTATTTTGTCACTGGTACTGATGACCCCCCTCGCGTATTATGTCGGATAAATCATGTCCATTGTCCCCGTTAGTCGCTTCTTGAGTTAAAGTCGATTATGCTAAACAACCGTTGAAGTCGGTGATTTTTGCGCGGTTCACATTGGTTTTTGCCAGGGAGCCAGCTAAGGTCAAACCGGCTTCCGTTCTTTGTCGGTTGTACCGAGAAGAGGAACCGTAGCGAAAATAAGTGTGGGCACCTCGGGCGGTTTTAAGGCCCACTTAGGCCTTTTTAGACCTAATAATGGCCCCTTGGAAACGCGCTGCCTCCACTCTATAAATACCCGACCCCTCTTCATTATTGCCATTCTCTCTCCCTGTCTCTACTTCTCTCTCTCTCTAGATTTTCATAGTAGGAATTAGATAGTACCCTTCCTGGAAATAATCATGACGTCGACAAAAGGCTATGCCAAGAACAGAAACGGAAAGCGGTCGCTACTGCATCCAAACCCGTCAGGGGGTGCATTAATCGGCGTGGATCTTATCGATGAGCCCGACTTAATTCATCGAGAGGCGATGATGGATACAGATAATATGGATCTGTTGCAGTGGATGTTGGTTTCTGACGCGGCGAAGTTATTCAGAGGTGAAGACGACGACCATGCTGCGATTGACGCTCTCGATGACTTTGGAGAACGTCCTGATCATCTTGACTTTGTCCCGACTTGCTACTACCCTGGTGATATATTTAGCGAACTCATGGCTATAGCTCCCGAGTTTCTCCATCCTTCAGATATGGAGGGACAGTCTTGGAAGAATGTGGGGGAAACTAGATCTACCCCGGGCAGTGTGAAGACGCTATTGAAGGAGTGTAGCGGTGGGCGTGAATTTCCTCATTATGACATATACTCAAAGTCCCTTGTCCCCACCGTCGGACACCAATGCGTCTATGAGTTGTATTTCCGGCGAGATACTAAACTCTGGTTCTCCATTCCCCGACTAATCACATCATACATCTTTCGTTGGGAGTCAATATTAGTCAGTTCTAAAACGGATCTTTTTGCGCCGTGGTCGCGTTAATGGTGATGTCTGCAGAGATCAATGTATCGTTGAGCTTTCGGGGCGGCTTTCGAGGAACTAACTTTCATAAAGCCGGAGTCGGAGGGTCTGTACTCGGGGAAGATGCACCGCAGTTACAACATAATTATCAGTCACCCTGAATGGCAATTGATGCGCCTCGGGACGTAGACCCGACCCAGGGTGATGATCTTGTCAACCAGCTTGACCCAACTGAGGTTCCACCCGATCATGTCGTCTGTACTGACCGTGCTATCTACCGTTTTGACCCGCCGACATCCATATTGGATCTTAGGCCAGAACCACGACCTGACAATGGAACTGACTGACCCACAGGCATCCTTTCTCGACAAGCTAAGACAGATAGTCAAGCCAGACTTCAGTTGGGACGTGAAGAATCCAAAGATGACCATGCCTTCTCACTTTTGGCCCGTTTGGTTTGTACAGCACAGCCCGACGATCATACTGATGTTCTTGCCTCTGTGTTCGACCCATTGATGGACTTCTCTCACCCATATTTCTCTAAGTCAAGAATTCTCAAACTTTCTGAAGACTTGACCCTCGCCAATACATGACTCTTTCGTGAGGGACACCAAGCAGACTGTACCGATCAACCCGCATGCGTTCTTCTCCTTACCGCATGGACCCGATCAACCCGGATGAACCTGTACAAGTAGGCGAAGGGTTGCCTTGACCAGTCTGCCTCAGAATCAGAGTCTTTGACTCCTTTTATTTATTCTTAGTCAAATTTATGTTTCCTAGTTGTGTGATTCCCACAAATCTTTATGTTTTCCTTGACCACAACTAGTATAAGTATGTAAACTCTTCTCATAATTGATCAATCAATTTTCCACTATGTTTTTGTGTGCATCTCTCTGTTCTATGCTTAGAACACTTCTCTGTTTCTTGGTGCGTAATATCGATGAAAACAAACTTCTTTTGTTGGACTTGTGTGTCATATCAATCAACAATCAAAGTTCGGGAATATCAACAGCCCTTCGTAACTGTTGTGCGACCCTTCAATCCATCAGTTCTCATTTAATCCATCTGAGTTCATATCCAAAGTCCGGCTGAGTGATCCTTCCCTATTTTGGGCATATCAAAGTGGTATCAGAGCCACTCAACCGGTACTCTCTTTCAATTTTTCTCATCTTCCATGTCAAAACACTTCTTCTTCATCTTTCTATCTCAAATCTTGGCCATCTCTTTTGCATTTGCCATAGTTTATAAAAAAACTATAAAAAAAAGTTTAATTTATTTGGCTAGGTGGTGGAAGAGAAATTTTGTTGGCTGAGGAGAAATCCAGCCTTAGAGTGGTTAAAACGGATTTAAGAAAACAAATATCGTATCTTTCTATCTTGTATTCATCCCTTGTTGCTTGGAGATTCCATTGGGTTAATTTGTTTTGTTCTCTTAGAACAGTAAGAAAAGACTCTCGAGTGACCCCTAAATTTCCAAGAGAAACACTAGAGCCGGTGAGATTAAACACTTGAGTGTGTGAGGATTTTATCTACTAATATTTTGTGTTTAGCATTTTCAGGAAACCATGGGCAGTGAAGAAGAAAGAAACCAACCCGGAAATTCTTTTCCTGGTTTATATAACTTGAAAATGAGGGCTTTGAATGAATCTAAGAATACATTTTTAGAGAAGATCTATCAGATACTTGACGAGATCCAGGTCAGCCAACAGACGCATCCACGAACCGGAGAAAGAAGAGATCGTCCAAGGAGGTCCAACCGGTCCGATGATGAGATCAAAGAAGAGGAGTTCCAAGAGAGCGATTACAGATCCATCAACCGACCAAGGATAGGTCAAAGAAACTGTGATCAAGGTGATGTTAATATTTTTGCTAGAAATGAACGAGCTGATGATAGCTTAGGAGGTTTGAAACTTAAAATTCCAACTTTTGATGGCAAAAATGATCTGGATGCTTTCCTCAAATGGGAAAGAAAAATTTAGCTTGTTTTGATTGTCAAAAATTTTCTGAACTTAAGAATATGATTGGCAGCAACTGAGTTTATTGGCCATGCTATTAACTGGTATGATCAAGTTGTGACTCACAGGAGAAGGACATGTGAACGAACGATAGCTTCATGGGACGAGTTTACCATGCTGATGAGGAAACGGTTTGTACCTACCCACTATGACATTGATCTACACCAGAAACTCAGACGCTTGCCCGAGGAACCAAATCTGTGGAGGACTATTTCCAAGAGATGGAAATCTTGATGATGATGGCGGATGTTGACGAGCCCTTGGACGCTACCATGGCCAGATTTCTCTCACGTCTCAACCGGGACATTCAAGACAAAATGGAGCTTCAAGAATATGGATGTGTGGAGCAGATGTTACACAAGGCAATTGTAATCGAGTAGCAAGTCAAAAGAAAGAGGTACTCTAACCCGGGCTTTGCTCCCAAACCAAGCTACCAAGATAAAGGTAAGTCTCCAACCACAATTTATGCTTTTAAGAGTGATGTTCATGCTCATGTTGACAAACATAAAAGAAGTTCAGACTCTCAGCCGAGCAAGAGACATTAGGTGTTTCAAATTTCACGGCCTTGGACACTATGCCAACAAGTGTCTGAACAAGAAAGTGATGATTCTCATGGAGAATGGTGAAGATGAGTCTGAGGATGAAAAGGAAGACAAGGAATATCTTGGTCCAATCTATAATGAGGAGGAAGAACCATTCAATTACCCACATCATGGGCCACTTCTTGTTGCTAGAAGACCCTTGGATGATGCACTTGCTCCCATCTTCGGTGAGGAGGACGATCACTTGGACGATGATCTAGGTCCGACCTTTGATGATGATTCTGGTCCGATATTTGATAAAGAGGACAACCACTTCGACTACTGATATAGCCTATTTATTACCATTTTAGGCCATGCTATAGGCTATATTTCGGGTCTTTTATGTGTGTCTAGGCTATGTTTTGGATTATTTACAGGTCCAGGAATGTTTCGGAGATATAAGGAGATACTTGGAGCTTTTGGATCATTTAGATGAGAAGAATCAGTAACTGATCATATAAGGAGTCGAAGTACAAGACATTCGTCGATCAACAATACAACTATAGCGTCGACCGATGTTAAAAGATCATGTTTATAGATGTTGCAAACTTGCCATCGATCGGCGTCCAAACGCAGACAACCAATTCAATGCCCAAGTTAGAGACAAATGACGAAAATGCCTTGGATGAGTTTTGACCTAAGTTTTAGGCTTTTATATTTATGCCTTATGTATTGAGGTGAAAAAGAGAGGTGCATATGTGCATGGAGTGTAGAGCTCTGTGCACAAGGAGTTTTAGTTTTCTGTTATAGTTTTAGGGTTCTTAGGGGAAAAGATTCATAACTCCTTAGGGAGATTTGTATTGGAACCCCAATATTTTATCTATGCATTATATTCAGACTATTATTCTTTCTTTAATTAAGTTTGAGTAGTTATCAACTAGATTTAGGCTTCAATGACAACAATCATGGATTCGCCCAAAAATTGATTGTGATATAGCTTATTTATTATCAGTTATAGGCTCTATTTAGGGTATATTATGTGTGCCTAGGCTATGTTTTGAAATATTTACAGGTCCAAGGAGATATATAGAGATACTTGGAGCTTTTGGAGCTTTTAGAGGAAAAGAATCGGTAGCTGGTCATTTAAGGACTCAAAGTACAAGACAGTCGTCGATCGACGACACAACCTTGGCGTCGATCGATCTTAAAAGACTAAGGTTGATCGATGCTGCACACTTGCCATTGATCGATGTCCAAATCGCAGACAGCCGATTCAAAGCCCAAGTTAGAAACAAATGACACAAATGCCCAAGACGAGTTTTGACCTAAGTTTCAGGATTTTTATAGTTATGCTTATGTATTGAGAGACATGCAAGTGTGTAGAGTTTTGTGCACAAGGAGTTTTAGTTTTCTATTATAGTTTTAGTGTTTTTAAAGGAGAAGATTCATAACTCTTTAGGGAGATTTGTATTGAAACCCCATTATTCTATCTATGCATTATATTCAGACTATTGTTCTTTCTTTCATTATGTTTGAGTAGTCATCAACTAGATTTATGGTTAAATGACAGCAGTCATGGATTAGCCTAAAAGTAAGATTGCTAGGTTAAGTTAATATTCATCAATTGAGTTGTGCTCCATGCTTGCATTCTAGAGTAGCTAACTAGGATCTCAAAAGTTGGACCTGGACGACTACGAGAGTAGGTTATGTGCCATAATAGACTCCATTGAACTAGGCTGTTAGGCGCATGCGAGAGCTGGTCTAATAAGTCTGGTTTGTTACCATTGCTTCTGATTTCACCGTCGATCGATGGTCGTTCCTTTTACTTGCATACGAGAGTTGGAGTTAAAAGAGTCAAAATAGTTTATATTTGAGTTTTAGAATATTTACATTTCCGTGGTTCCTATTCCCTATAATCCATTAGGTTTGAAACCCTAGATCTAGCATATTTACATTTACATCTAGTTAGTGTATTACGCATATTTGCATATTTGCATTATTAGCATATTTCCATATTGCATTCGTACTTCTGATAAGCAATATTTTCTTAGTTAAACTATTTACCACTAATATATATATATATATTCACCCAGCTTAGTCTTTAGAAATAAGAAATTTATTGTTTGCCATTACTCTCTGTGGATTTGTGTATTAAGATTAGGGTTAATTTGATAGTTAATAATTTAGGATATTTATACCCTGCTAGAATAATAAAACACACCATGTCAAAATTGGCGTCGTTGCCGGGGAGCATTGATCGCCATTAGATTTAATTTCTATGATTTATTCAAGGTTTGTTACTACTTTTTAAGTTACTAATTTTTCTTTTCCTTCGTTTTTTTCAGGTACATGCAAAGGAGCACCAGAAGCAATAAAGGACAAGAACTGCTATTCTCTGACCCCGACAGACTCAAACGTACGATCCTCAAAGAAAGACGACAAGCATCGATTCACAACACCTATACCGCGTCGACCAACACTTTTTTACGGACAACATCGACAGACAACAAAACTCGAGCATCGACCGACAGTGATCACTTATCGCCGAACGACAACAACTTGCCCGCTTCGTTTGACATAAGCATACGTGTTCAGATGGTTGCGACTTTAATATTGACTCGGGATGAGAATGGAAACCTGCATGACCTCGACGGTCATCTGCGTAATGCAGCTGGTTAAAAGATAGACGATCTGGGGACCATAATCCCCGATACATAAGTAGAATCAGACGCTGCAGCAGCTCAACCTTAAGCTAATGCCCAAGCTGCTTAGAGAACACTGGATGACTACAACCGTCCAGACCAGTTCTATGCCAACAGATCCACCATTTGTCCTTTAGCTTTTCAGAGAAATGATTCTGAAATCAAGCCCACTTTCTTCGGACTTGTAGCACAAACGCCTTAAAATAGATTGAGACATGAGCACCCTATGGATCATCTGGAATGATTTGAGGATCTAATGACTGCTATCAAAGCCAATGGATTCCCCGAATACTATCTCTTTTGTAAGCTTTTCAAGTACTCACTTGCTGGAGAAGCTTCATATAGGCTTAATCAGTTACCACCAGGATCTCTGACATCCTGGACTGACATCAAGAACACTTTCTTGCATAATTTCTTTGATGACGCACGAGCAGAAGATCTGAGGAGAAAGATTGCTACTTTTTCACAAGCCCTTTCAGAATCTTCTAGAAACTCATGGATCAAATTCAAATCATACCAGAGAGATTGTCCACATCACGGGCTCAATGAAGTGAAACTTCTCAGTACTTTCTTTAGAGGTATTGGATTACTGTATCAGATGGCTTTGGACACAGCTAACGAAGAAAATTTCAGCACTAGGAATCCTGAAGAAGCTACAAGATTGATTGAGAATCTGGCATCCAACAGCAGCACCAAGAACTCAGATGTCGGAAGAAAGAAATTAACTCCATCTTTGAGCAAGGAACATATCAGAGAGGTCAAGGAAAAACTTGACATTGTTCAGAAATTCCTCAGGAAGCAGGTCACTTTTACAGAAGTACAAGCAACAGAGTCCGGAGATGATGAGATTGAAGAAGACAAGGGAATCTAGTTTTCAGCAGGAATTCCTATGGGAATGGTCAAAGGAGCAACTATAATAAGGGATCACAGCGAAAACCCTTTAACAACAACATAACTTATGGATCTTCCTACTACCAAAATCCTCCTCTAGAAGATCAAGGAAGCAAGATCGAAGTAATGGTTGATATAGTTTTAGAGGGACAGCAGAAGATGACTGTGGATTTCAATGGAAAGATAAATGGGCTGTACCTCAACCTCAACACCAAGTTCCAAAATCTCAACACCCATGTGAAGAATCTGGAGAATCAGGTACTGCAAACAAGTGAAACCATTAGGAGGCATGAGAGCTTGATCAAGGAGAAAATAGAGACCGGACCGAAGCACCATGTCAATGCATTGATTGATGATGATTTTTGGCAAGAAGTTAAGAGGGAAAAGCTCCAAGACAGAGATTTTTGTGTGGAAAGTTCCATGTCATTCGGCAGTTCGCATTGGTGTTGATCGACACCAATCAATGAGCATCGATCAATGACGAGTCCTTCCGTATCAGTAGCTTCATTTGAATCGAAAAACGTCAATCGATACCGTCACAAGAAAATTGGCTGACAAAGAGATAGAAGTATAGATCGACAATGCGTCCTGAGCATCGATTGACAGATGAGAAAGCCGATTTGACTACCAAGCATCATTTGATTTGTGCGTCCAATCATGACAGTTTCAGAACAGAATAATGACACATATGAAGCTATGGATCTTGATAGAGAAAATGAGGGACATTCCAAGAGGAAGTAAAAGATCCTAAAACCTCAATGCAGAGAAGCCAATAAAAAAGAGATGGATATCTTTGTCGAAAGAGTCTTCAAAATTTCTTTAGATACTCCTTTTAATGTAGCTTATTTTACTCACGGTTGTGGATGTTTTTCAGGGAAACAAGGGAGACAGACGCTGATATAGAGATCATGTTCAATCATCTCAGGGAGAAGATGAAAAAGAGGACTTGTCTAAAGAAGAAATGTGATCCTGGGAAATTCGTGGTTCCATGCTTCATCAAGGGCAATGAATACCCTAATTCCCTCTGTGATATTGGATCATCAGTGAACATTATGCCAAAAACTATGGCAGAGGATCTGAACCTGAAAGTGGAACCCTCCAATGATTCTTTCACATTTGTAGACGGCTCAAAAGTGAACTCAGGAGGGATGGTGTCCCACTACAGATCAACAACACCTTAGTCCCAGTAGACTTCCACTTGATGGACATCCGAATAGATTGGTACTCTTCATTGCTACTTGGGAGAGAATTCATGGCTACCGTGGGAGCTATCTACGATATGAAATTAAACATGTTGAATCTATCTCTAGTTGATCAAATTATTTTCGATGAACCTGTCAAGAAAAAGAGTAAGGCTACTCTGATTGAATTTTGTAATGATGTAAAACTTGTGGCCACATTTTTCTGAGATTATGAGTTCAATGAAGAGTCGGAAGATAAAGCATCGATCGATACCCAGCCTAGGCAATCGATCGGCGGTATCGATCGACGCGTTTGCAGTTCAGCAATTGGTCGACACCCACCCTTCGTTATCGATCAACAACCCTACTCTGGAACCGATCAACAACCCTACTCTGGAACCGATCAACAACTGCCATGCCATTGGTGGTTACAACCCATCCTACCTCGTGTACGATGAATATTACATAGAAGAAGAGATAATCGAGTACTGTGGTATTGCTATGGAAGTGGCTGGTGTTTATCAAATTCCCCATTAACTCTGGAAATCAACATCGATCAACAATAACCTTCTGCCATCGATCGATACTGATCTAGTAGCAGAGTCCAAACTAGATTCACCTGCAGAACGCGAGAAGGAATATGGTTATCTATAACCAGATGAGTTCAGTATCATGAGAGATCCAGACGGTCATGCAAGAGCTATGGATGGCAAATTACTAAATGTCACGAGGGAAGATGTAGCGGATATACTTGTCATGCCTAATGGAGCTGGAAACCTTTTTTTGGCAACAATATGGTTATCAAGCATTGATCCACACACGTCCAACATGCCGAGGATATGGTGAAACTTACGAAGAATACGATGAAGATTACATAAAGGAAGAGTTGATTGAATATCGCGGCCTAGCATCAGAAGACACTAGTTGGGCGATGAACACGAAAGTGGATAATCAAGCATCGGTCGACAGCATATCTTGGCCATTAAACGACATCAGACAAGAACCAGAACACAAACTTGAAGCAGAAGATACCGTTATTGGTCATCTTAGACCGGATGAGTTCAGAATTTTCAGAGACCCAGAGGGACGTGCACGGGCTCTTTATGGGAGAATCCTACATATATCCAAGGAGGATGTAGCAGATGTCATTATTATGGATAATGGATCAGGTACTTTATTTGGACAACAGAAGAAGCCATCGATCAACGCGCATCATACAGTGTCGATCGACGTTGAGGAGCAGAAGAACGAGACGATCTGTAATGTTCCATACACTTCCAAGCATCCTAGATTGATCGACGGCTTCCATCGTACATAGATCGATAGCACGTTTTCGGAGGTACACAAACTTCATCCCTCCAATGCTTATAATTTACATGGTGCGTTTTAGTGTTCAAGCAAGGTATAAGTAACCTAAGCAATTAACTATCAAATTAACCCTAATCTTAACACACAAATAATATTCTTGCCAAGAGAGATCAGGTGTAGTAGTTAGGGATCGAATCCACAGAGAGCAATGACACACAATAGATTTTCTTATTTCTAAAGACTAAGCTAGGTGAATATATATTAGTTGTAAATAGTTTAATTAAAAAATATTCCTTACACGATCTCTCATATTCCTTACACGATCTCTCCCTGGCGATCCCTCTGATTCTTGCACAAGGCTGGTTTCATGAGTGGCCAACGTACCGCTTCATTCCAGATCATTTTAAGGAACGATGGTTTCTTGTACTCGCGGTAAGCATGATTTTGTTTCCATCACAGATTTACGAACAGTAACCCTTTTACTATCGTTTTTTTGCTATAGAGATAACAAATGGGATCGGAGACATAATCTGACTGTTTGGACACAGTTTAATCTGTTAGCGAGGACAATTTTTCGAACTAAGATGCGCATGATGAGGAAGAGTTGGGCGCTTGGTGGCGAGAAGCCTGACTGGATGTTACCCGGAGTTTGGCTTGCTCTGATCGATATGTTTGAAGAGTTTGGACCTGATAATTTTGGAATATGAATTACTTTCGACAAGTCCTTTATTTTGTATCACTTATGCAACTCAGCCGTCATGTATAAATACTAGGGTTTGTATGAGTATAAAACTCAGCATGGATGTATATATAACTCAGCCTTTTCATTATCAATATTGATATAACTCAGCCATAATGTTTGCATCCATACATTTTTTGTTTACCTTTTATGGAAGATAATTAGTTTGGTTTTCGAAAATATCACTCATGCGTATCCGATTAATAATTAGTCATGTTAAATACGCCTTAGTTTTGTTATCGAGAACTGTATATTACCGAAGCAATGATTAATAAGTTATCATATCAAGAAATTTATATTAACGAGAACGTAGTAGGCGAGTTTGGCTTGCTCTAAATACAATGGTTTGGTATGAGTATATATCTCAGCCTTTATGTATATGAATCTCGGCCGTTAGTCATGTTAAAACTCAGCCTTTAGCCATTAATTATAAATACAAGGGTTTGGGATGAGTATATTACCCAAACAATGATTATTAAACTTTTATGTTTTGTCGAGAACTTTATTGTACCGAAAACTTATTGGGCACGTTAATGCGAATAATACCTTGATTAAGTCTACTATTTTAACTAAGAAGTCGTCCTTACGCCAGCCTTTAGTCACCATGTTGTACATAAAAGCATAGGGAAGAAAATCAGAGTAATAAGAGAGATTATAGCTACATCTTCACCATTTTGTTGTGTCCGTATACGCGCTAATCGGTTCAAAATCACGGAAGAACAGAGGAACCTCTTTGATCCAGAAACATCGGTCACATCAGTTCTCACCCTTACTTTGTGAAACGTCCGACACCACCCAATCTATGTCGACAATAGGAACACATGGGCAACTGAAGAACAATGGAAAAATGAGCATAAGGAACAAGTCCATCCTTACGCGGTAATCTTCGCCATGCCACAAAACCCATCCCCATTTCAGATCTCGAACGAGTTTCCCAACTCCGGCCACTGATTCCCTTGTAAAACAAGCGAACTACTCCTCATTGTTTCAATAAATCTTCCGAGTCATCGCGTACACATACAGGGCTCGCTCATATCATGCATCCGCTGCAGCCTAAAGAGAGAAAGTCCATATTCTTTGATGTTAAAGGTGTAGAAATACTGTACACCCTTGATGTAAAGTGTGCATGGGTTTCTTTCGTCGTAGGAAGTTATCAACAATGAAGGAGACATATGGTGTCCCCAGGGAAACGATAACACATCGAAGAAACGGTAAACACTACGCCGATCAGTTAACGCCTTCATCTCCTTGCATGTAACTTTGAGGTTGAAGAAATATTTGAAGGAGGAGTTAGCGGCCACACGTTCAACCACCAAGGCTTGAATTTCTTTGGGCAGTTCAAAAATCAGGAAAGACTCCATTTTTGATTAATGGCTGAGTTTAGTCGGTTAGATGGTGGTCAAAGTGGTTTAGAGATACATTTTTGATTGTGAATAAGTGTATAAATAAGGGGTTGAGAAGAGAATGTCTCTTTAACATAGCGATTGTTTGTTTGATAGGCGGGAATTTAAAACACGCATTCTCTTGTTTAAAATTAATTATATAAGTCGGCCATAATTAAAGCATAACTCAGTCGACTCAAAAGACATTCAAATCAATAACTCCTCTGTGACAACTCAGCTAGATGAATGGAAAATCCAGCTGTATCATATACTATTTAAGCTCTATAACTCGTGTTTATTGTTTCCAATTTTGAATTTCTAATATATCAGATAGGCATTCTTAATACGACTGAGTTGTAATATCGAGGACGCTATAATTAACCCTACATGTAGATGTAAGTAGATACGGTGACGATAATTAACTCGGCCAATACTACCACGTTTCGCGAGGATATAAGGACATTATAAATTAACTCTAAACGGCGACGTTTATTACCGAGGCAATACTTAAATCAGTCATATTTTGGAAGTCAGCCCTTAATTATATTACCTAAGCAATAATTAACCCAGTCGTATTTTCAAATTTGTAACCCAACTTTAGTTCTAACTCAGCCCTTACATACATTATTTAGGCAATAATTAACTCAATCGTTTTTGAAATTTGTAACCCAGCCTTAATTTCTAACTAAGCCCGCAAGACTAACTTTGGGAGGGAAAAATAACCCAGTTACCGAGGCAGACATTAAATGTCGACGTTTCATTGTTTACTGTTATAGTATTGTATTCATCTTTAAAACATGTGGTATGCTTCATATTTGTTCCCAACAAAAAAAAGAGAAATAATGTCTTCCTCATCAAGTTCAGTTTCATCTCGGATGATTTCAAGAGGTATGCCGAGACAGTGCTGGTGTGGTGAACCGTCTAAACTACATACATCGACGTCAACTAAGAATCCAGGAAGATTGTACTATTGCTGTGCAAGAGGGTATCATAAGGTTAGCTTTAGTTCATCTTTTACGTTTTTTAGTTCGTCATAATTATGTGATACTAAGATATGATTATATTGGTTAAACCAGATGCATCTATTCAAATGGGCTGATGAATGTTTGGTTGAGGAGGTTGATGATCTGATGGTGGTGGTAAGTGACATGAAGAAACACTTGGCGGAGGTAGGTGTTAAGGTTGCTCGTCTGGAGAATGCGGCTGAAGGATTAAGGACATGATTCGAGGTTAGATGTTTGACGAATGTGGTGGTTTGTGGATTAGTTCTTGCTGTATGTTGCTACTATTACCTAATAATACATGTATTTTGAATAACCAGCCGTGTCTTTGCAATACCTCAGCCATAAAGGATAGTAACCCAGCCGTAAATGTTTATTACTCAGACATAACGTCCCTATAACTAAGTCCTTAAATATAAATAATCTTTTGCTCGAACTCAGGCGTTGAAAATTTATAACCCAGCCGTATCATTTAAATAACTCAATCGTTTAAAATATATAACTCAGCCGTAAATTAAAGAAAATAAGTACTTAAAACATTCATACATTAATTTGATTGTAGTACATAAAGGAAAAGGAAAGAACATCAACATAACATATACGCATCTTCACCATAGTCTGGTGTCCCTAAACAAGTACATTGTTTGAAACTCTGGGAAGAACAGCCCCACCTCCTTGATCCAAAAATAGCGGTCACACATGTTTTCACCCTTACTGTTCTCAATGTGATACAAGAGCCAATCTATGTCCATAACATGAACACATGGGAAACTGTAGAACGTTGGACCAACGTTTATGATGAACAAGTCCCTCTTTAGGAGGAAGTCTTCACCATGCCACATACCCCATCCCCATTTCAGATCTTGAACGAGTTTCCCAACTCTGGCCACTGATTCCCTTGTAAAACGAGCGAAGTACTCCTCATCGTTCCAATACTTTTTCCGAGTCATTGCGTACACATACACGGCTCGCTCATATCCAGCATCCACTGCAGCCTTCAAGAGAGCAAGTCCTTCATCTTTTAGGTTCCATATGTAGAAATATTTTACACCCTTCAAATAGAGTTTGCTTGGGTTTCCTTCATCGTAGCAAGTTTTCAACAACGAAGGAGGCATATGGTGTCCCCAGGGAAACAATAACACATCAAAGAAACGCTAAACACTACGCCGATCAGTAAACGCTTTCATCTCCTTACACGTAACTCTGAGGTTGAAGAAATCTTTGAAGGAGGAGTTAGCGGCCACACGATCAACCACCAAGGCTTGAATTTCTTTAGGCAGTTCAAGAATTGGGAAGGACTCCATTTTCTGTGAGTTTTGTTGGTATAGATTGTGGTAAAAGTGATTGAAAGATAAATAAGTCAGCAACAACTAAGGTCTATAAATAATGGGTTGAAAAGGTGTCTTCAACAGAGCGACGTATCGTTTGATTGGCGGGTATTTTAAACAGTACGCTTCATAATTCGTAATTCATAAATAAGTCAGATGTAATGAAAACTTAATTCAGTATTTAAGCAATTATAACTCAGCTAGATGAACTAAAACCCAGTCATTAAACAACTATAACTCAGCCGAAACGTTTATCTCGCCATGTTTATTGTTTCCAATTGGGAATAATTTTAAAAAGATAAATCAGTTACGCGTGGTAAATATGATTGAGTTGTCAAATCGATGTCGCAATAACTAATCCTATGAGTAGGTCTAACTAGATACGGTGACGTCAAAATAACTCAGCCATAACTGCCGCGTTTTGAAAATATCAGTTGACGTGGTGAATAAGCTGTCAAATCGAGGACATTATATTACCGAGGCAATAATTACTCTACAGTTAGCGTGTTGAATAAGCTGTCATTAGAAACGGTGACATTTTATTTGAAGGTGTTTCATATCAATAACTCAGCTGTTAACTAAAATAGTCAGTTGTTTCGTGTTTCTTAATTCAAACATAAACCAGCCTTTAGTAAATATAAATCAGCTCAAACCAAAAAATTGTATACATAACCAGCCTTTACTTTCAAGTAATGGATAACTTCTCCATTTAGTTATTATTTGATGGAAAGACACGAGTGCACTCAACAGTCACATCTGTTGGAGATTAACAGTCACATCCGTTGGAGATAATCATCATTATATACCACCATATCGTCTCCTTTCAGAAATCACTCCTTCTTTCCCAAAAACATTTCTTTGCTAAGTAACGAATCATCATCCATCAATTTCATTCAACAATATGGAACACTACAACATGCTCGCTAAAGTTTCATCAAACCCTAGTCTCAAGTCATAGCGTTTCAGAGTGAAAATACACAGGGTCTACTCTTGGTATTCCTATGTTACCGGTATTGCACCCATCTAGTCTTTCATCTTAGCAGATGAGGCGGTAAGTGTTAAAGCATCATCTCTAAATTTTATACTAACATGCAAACTGTAAAAGAGCTGGTCCTTTATCTTTGTTTATGTAGGGAACCAAGATCGAGATGACATTGTATACATCTTGTAATGAAATATTTTAAGGCTTAGAGAAGCAAGAGGGAAAGTGGGTGGAAATCTTTAGGGTAGATATTAAATAGGCCCATCCAGGTTTCAAGGCGACAAGGCATCCATATACATTATCTTTTATACTTGTTAATCAAATCCGCCTCCTCGACCCTCTTAATGATCGTCATTACATGAAATTCAAGAGTCTCTATGAAATCCCTCTAATTGCCAGCAGGGACACGGACTATCCCATTGATACCATGAGAGTGGTCTTCGACACGGAAGACCATTTGAACGAGCATGTTGTGCCACGTATGGTGTTTTACATTAGGGATAACAGTGAGAATTAGATCAAATGTGTGGCAACTGACGATCATGCTAAGGACTTCCGTGATAGGTTTGAAAACATGAGGGGTCGTGGTCTAGTGATCGTGGTCCTTAAGATGTGGAGGGTCGTCAGAAATTATTGTAAGTGCATTATATGATGTGTTTAGTGATTATGGTCCTCAAGATGTTTAATATACTAATATACACAGGGCCTTTTGAACTATGGCTTGAGACCAAGGGTGGATTATCTGACTTCAGGTTCAATCCGCGTTTGTCAGAGGTTGAGGAGATTAGGCAATCGCTACTTAACGATGACACATACGTTCGGAGGCACGAGGTTAGGGGGCTTGTGTAAATTTATCATGTCTTCTCTATTTTTAATGTTGCTGAAACTTACTAGCATGTTTGTGATGTGTGAATGTTGAATGTTCTTAAGTTTTATGTTTGTTGTTAGTATCCCTTCTTAAACGTATTTAATAATTGTTATTGTCTTATGACTCAGACGTAACGTTTACCATAAACCCAGTTATTTAGTGAATTTAATAACTTAATTGTTATAAGTTAGGCTTAAAGTAAGAATTACTCAGCCTAACGTTCGATATAAATCAGCCATGGAAGAATTACACTAGAAAGGAATTTTAGCCACGAAGTAACCCAACTATAATGAAAAAACACCCAGCCGTAATACGAAACCAAAACCCATCCACGAAGTTTTAATTCGAACAAGTTTTCACATTATGCCCACTCTATCCACAACGAGAACATGTGTGTTGTTTCCTTGGACGTTTGTTTTCGAGTGCAACTTCTAAAGCAGATTTCGTCCTATTTTTTTAGGTTTTCCTGGTTTGGACGAATAAACGGAGGGAAGAACGGTTGGTTGGCCACATTTTTCGAATTGGTTGCGCGGAATCAACCGGCAGGACCGATAGCGCGTATGCGTTCACCAAATAATCCATGTTATAGTAAGGACTGCACAGAGATATACGACAAACATTCATGTGCTTTGCAGCTGCGATTGCATGCGCACATGGTATTTTCTCGAGGTCGAAACGCCGGCATGTGCAGTTTCTCCCTTCCAAGTTAACAACCTACAAAGACTCCCCAGAAATTTCATATATAACTTGAGTGTGATAATCATCAATCCTTTGTACCGTCATCAGTCTTGCGTCAGCAACACGACCTTATTATAAACCCATAAATAAATTGTTACAGTTGAATTATGAAATAATACAGCTGACTTATTAATTAATAAGGCTGATTTATGTGTTGTTACGGCTGACTTATGTACAATGTAGGCTGAGTTAAGAAAAGTTAAAGCTGACTTACCTCTAGTAGTTTCTCGACACCACGCGTAAGCGTGGTTGGTTGCGATCTAGCAGCCTCTCTCCGTTCACAAACCATCTGGTCATCATAACCCGTATCGCTTCCAATAGTCGAACAATTTGAAGACCTCTACCATTTGACAATGCTTTGTTTATTGATTCCGCTATATTCGTAGTCATCAGATTGTACCTTTCACACGGGAAATGGACGCACCCACAGTCGGACATCAACTCTTACTAGGTATCCATAAAGTGCTGGATTAATCGCTTCAATCTCCTCAAACATCACATTAAAATCAGCCATCCTGAAACATCTTGCCGCTTTCTTCACCAGACGAAATGCATCTTTTTCTTTGTACCGTGCCAAAATGTTCTTGTATAAATGGTATGTGCAAATTCCTCGAGAAGCAAGTGGATACACATTCCCAATTGTTTTCCCTATCGCGTTATGCCTATCTGATATTATAGCAAGACCCTCATCATCGGGAATCAAAACTTTTAGTCGCGTAAAAAACCAATCCCATGAATCCTCGTTTTCTGTGTCAACCACACCAAAGGCAATTGGAAAAATCTGAAAATTGTCATCCTGAGCTAGGGCTGTGAGAAGCGTCCCTTGGTATTTACCATTAAGAAACGTCCCGTCGACGACCACAACTTTGCGCATGAAAGGAAACCAATTTATGCTCACACCAAATGCAAGGAACACATACATGAATCTCCTAAACTCATCGATCTGAAGACGCGTAACTGTACCCGGATTTGCCCTTCTTATCATGTATAGATACGACGACAGGTTTTCATACCCAATCTCAGGTGTTCCATCCTCGATTTCCCTTGCATATTTCAGCGTCCTATGTGATTTGCAATAATCCATCTGCACGCATCAAAACGATACAAACAAGTCAGCCGCATCACAAAATTAATTCAGCCAAAAATAAAACTTAAGTTTGCCTTAACGTAAACGTTACTCGGCCGTTACGTTATTATAAGTAAGCCGTACTGTAATAATAAGTCAGCCACAAATATAAATATTAAGTCAGCCACAAATATAAATATTAAGTCATTCGTATCGTTAATCTAAGTCAGCTCAGTCGTTAAAATAACTCAGCCGCAAAAATATAAATACCTTCACACCAAACTACTTATTGATGGCTATTCCGACACTGGAAGGTCGAACGGTCGGACCAACGTCGCCGAGAAAGTACCTGTACAACTGTCCTAAAATATCCGGTGTTGCTTGCCGAGATCGATTATGACGCTCAGTTATAGAACATGTATGCTCCAAAAATCGAAAATACAAACATAAAACGCCGGGGAATCCCCTTGTGGCATCCATCAATCCAACACCTAAGAATGAGAATATCTGTTCTCGATACGTCTACATGATAATCAAATTTCTCTTTCACTGTAAGAAGTTTCAGTCATCTCTCCAAATCGGCTTTAGTGTCGTATCGTTGCCCTACCGCAATGTCAAGTGCAGACAATTCCAATCTGATAAAATCCGGATTCCCTTTTTATCCCCTCATCGACCAGTTCTGAGTTCTCGTCTTTGGAGGTAGCGAAGGTGAACCTTTGTCTTCTACGTGAGACTCAGCGTATAAGCTGAAATTATCATCTTCAGATGACGCACCATCAGAGTCGTCGAACATATCAAATTTATCATCTTCTTCATTTTGTTCAACTTCTTCATCTTCTACGCCAACGTTCTGTTTTTCTCCTTCCACTTTACTAGAGCAGTCATTTTCATCACGTTCGTCCTCCAAACTGAAACCATCATCACCCCCACTGTAATCTTCGAATCTAGATTCCACTTCTGAGCGTTCAACTTCTGAGAGTTCAACTTATGAGCTAAAACTGCATAAACATTGAAGTTTCTCTCTCGAACCGTCATTTTGACTGACGTCGCCATTCCTTTTCTCCGTAATCTCCATAATCAGCATGCGAAAATATAACTCAGCTGTTTCTTAACTACATCTCAGCAGTATTTTCAGAAACCTAGCCAGTCGATGTGTAAGTCAGCCGTAACATGTGTTTCTAGGTCAGCCGAGATCACATAATTCAGCCGAGATCACATAATTCAGCCAGATTTCTGTTAATCAGCCTTCACAGGGGGCTGACTTATAGACATAAGTCAGCCCTTTTAACAGAAGTCAGCCATGTTAATTAAATCAGCCACAACGTACGAATAACTCAGTTGTAACGTAGTTTGTTACGCTTTGCGGCTGACTTCATTACTTTGCGTCAGCGAATTCCTACGTGGCAACGATTTTTGGCTCACGTGGCATGAAAAAGTAATGACATTCTTGTAAATTTGTTTTTTCGCACAACATGATAGAAGGGCACACTGGGCATTTAAAAAAATGTCAGTAATAAAAAAAATATTTGTATTCTTCTAGTTTTAAGTAATAAAATATGTGCTAGTTAAGTCAACTTCTCTTGTTATAATCTATCATCGTATTTAATGAAACGACTAACACTTGGAGTCGTCGACAAAACATTTCGAAATCATGTATCACAACTTTATTTTGTTCACATACCCAACAAAAATATAGGGTTTCTTTGTTTCAGTGTGAGTTAATCAAAAGTTTATAGGTTTGTATTCTTTTGATTCAGATTCTAAGTTTATGTTTGAAGTTCAAAAGCAGAGTTTATGTTCTAAAATCAGACCGATTATATCTTGTTCGTCTTCAAACTTAATTATAATAAGAAGTTTTTTCTTAGCGACAAGCGGTTATTCTATTACTTAAACTTGAGGTGGTATGAGTAACT
The DNA here is from genome assembly GCA_905132765.1 of Moricandia arvensis. Taxonomy (NCBI): domain Eukaryota; kingdom Viridiplantae; phylum Streptophyta; class Magnoliopsida; order Brassicales; family Brassicaceae; genus Moricandia; species Moricandia arvensis. The sequence continues at coordinate 23,340 of CAJHQP010003363.1, forward strand.
AGACCGGAATAGAACAACCAAAATAAAATAAAAAACTCTAATAGAAACATCTAGCACTCTAGGTAAAGAATCTGCAATTCCATTATGAGCACATGAAACCTATGAGAGCATGAAGTCCGGGAAACATATATTCAACGTCATGAGCACTTCCAGTTCAATAGCATAACTTGGCCAATCCTCTGGTGTCTTCAACATCGCAATCAGGTATTTGCAGTCCATCCCAAAATTTTGGCAAGTTGAATGTTGTAGCATGCACTCCATCGCCCACCTTAGCACCTCTAGTTCTGAATGTAAAGCTGCCTCTCTTCGTGGTAAATTCCTTCTGCCAAATATTTGAATGTTACCCTGACTGTCTTTCCCCACCCAACCACAGCCACTGAACGGTGATGTAGAGGTCAATTAACCATCCATGAGACATATATTAGTCAAGCTTAAGACTTGTGTTTCTTGAGCAGGAGGTTCCTACGAAGGTGTATTCACTGTCTCCATTGGTTGAACCAAACTTGGCATTCACTTTCTACATGTCTCACGAGCTCTAATGGATCTCTATGAATCCCCTGGAAAAGCTTGTCGTTCCTTGCTTTCCATATATTACATATTAGTCATAGATAAGGGTCCATATCCATATATGGGTGCTCAATGTAGCTTTTTTCTCCAAAACAAGTAATCATTATTCGCGTAAACACTAGGTAGTTGAAAATATTTGGGACAAAAGGGGTTGCTGATAGAGACCATACTTGTAACGCTGGAGAGCATTCGAAGATCGCGTGAGTAACAGTTTCCTCTGGTTCTCCACAACGAGGAAAATAATTACCACATCGCATATGACGATGTGTTAGGTTCCTAGTCACCGCTACCTGTCATGTAATCAGTTGCCATATAAGATGGCATATCTTTGGAGGAACCTTTATCTTCTAGGCAAATTCTTGAAGTTTTGTGATACTAGGTTCCTTGACTTCAGTTTCCTCCTCGGACTTTAGAATTTTGCGTGCTACCGAGTATCCAGAATTTTACTGTGTATTGTCCATGCTTTGTATAATTCGAGCAGAATGAGTCCCTTTTGTGAGCCTGGCTTACGGCCAAACTTCTGATTAATGTTATATCCTCTTGGTGTACATAATTCCCCAGTAGATACGCATCCCATTCCTTGGTCTCCCTGTAAGTTAGTTCACTGACTCTCATTTTAGGGTTCATTACTGGAGGTATAGCCTAAGCAGGTCTCGCCGGTACCGTATGGATCTAAGGGTCTTCCCATATGTTAACTTCATATCCATAATGGATCTTGTTCAGAATTCCTAATAGCAATAACTGTCTAGCCGTTGGAATACTCGACCACGCATAAGATGGGTTGGTAACTTAGGTAATACGCAAAGGCGTACTTAAACGATAATATCGTCCCCTCATCACGCGAGCAACTAGTGAATCTTGGTTTTGGGCTAGCCGTCGTAATTGCTTAGCAAGTAAGGCCAGATTAAGCTTGTGGAACATTGATATAGTCTATTTATTACCAGTTTTAGGTCATGTTATAGGCTCTATTTAGGGTATATTATGTGTGTAGGCTATGTTTTAGAGTATCTACATGGCTAGGGACGTTTTGGGAATATATGGAGATACTTGGAGCTTTTGGAGCATTTAGAGGAGAAGAATCCGTAGCTGACCACTTGAGGTGTCGAAGTACAGACTCTTGTCTATCGACGACACAACCTTGGCGTCGACTGATGTTTAAAGACCAAGTTCGGTCGATGTTGCACACTTGCCATCGATCGATGTTGCACACTTGCCATCGATAGATTTCCAATTCGCAGATAACCAATTTAAAACCCAAGTTATAAGACAAATGATGAAATTACCTGGACAAGTTTTGACCTAAATTATAGGATTTTCATATTTATGGTTATGCATGGAGAGCATGCAACGTGTGCTGGAAAAAAATCCAATGTGCATGATAGATTAAAGTTTTATAGTTTTAGGATTTTTAGGGAGAATATTCATAACTTCTTAGGGAGATTTGTATTGGAACCCCGATATTTTATCTATGTGTTATATTTAGACTATTGTTCTTACTTTAATGATGTCTGAGTAGTCATCAACTAAATTTAGGGTTGAATGACAACAATCATGGATTAGCCCAAAAGTGGGATTGCTAGGTTAAGTTAATATCCATCAATTGAGTTATGCTTAATGCTTGCATTCGAGAGTAGCTAACTAGGATCTCGATAGTAGGACATGGACAGCTACAAGAGTAGGTTATGTCCCAGAATATACTCTATTGAACTAGGTTGTTAGGCGAATGCGAGAGCTGGTCTAACAAGTCTGGTGGACTTATAAAATCCCATCCACACTTTCTTCTGATTTCACCGTCGATCGACATCAGACCTTAGCCGCCGATCGATAGTCTTTCCTTTTGGTCGCATATGAGAGTTGGAGTTAAAAGGGTCAGAATAGTTAGAATAATTCATTAAGCTCAAAACCTTATATCTAGCATATTTACATTTACATCAGTTAGTTTATTAGGATATTTCCATATTTGCATCATTATCATATTTCCATATTGCATCTCTACCTTTGGTAAGAAATATTTCCTTATTTAATTGTTTTCCACCAATATATATATTCACCTAGCTTAATCTTTAGAAACAAGAAATCTGTTGTATGTCATTGCTCTCTGTGGATTTGATCCCTAAGTATTACACCTGATCTCTAATGGTAAGAGTATTATTTGTGTGTTAATACTAGGGTTAATTTGACAGTGTTTTGTTTAGGAAATTTATACTCTGCTAGAACAATAAATCACACACCACGTCAAATTTGGCGAAGTTTCGGGGGAGCATTGATCGCCATTAGATTTAATTTCTAAGATTTAGTTTAGGTTTGTTACTACTTTTCAAGTTACTAATTTTTCTTTGTTTTTCAGGTGCATGAAAAGACACACCAGAAGCAATAAAGGACAAGAACTGATATTCTCTGATCCCAACAGACTCGAACGTACGATACGCAAAGAAAGACGACAAGCATTGATCGACCGCACCTACTCTGTGACGATCGACAGCACCTACTCTGCGTCGACCGACACTTTCTTAAGAACAGCATCGACTGTCATCAGAACTCGATCATTGACCGACAGTACCCTACCCGCACCAATTCACAGCAGCAGACGAGTTCAGATGGTTGCGACTTTGATATTCACTAGGGATAAGAATGGAACCCTGCGTGACCTCGACGGTCATCTACATAATTCAGCATGTCAAAATATAGACCATCAGGGAGCCATAATCCCCGATACATAAGCAGAAGCAGCCGCTGCAGCAGCTGAACCAGAAGCTAACGCCCAAGCTGCTCAGAGAACACTGGCTGACTACAACTGTCCAGACCAGTTCTACGCCAAAAGATCCACCATTCGTACTCCAGCCTTTCAGAGGAACGATTTTGAAATCAAGCCCACCTTCTTTGGACTCGTAGCACATACACCCTACCATGGGTTACGAAACGAGAACCCTATTGATAATCTAGAGAGATTTAAGGATCTAGTGACTGTTATCAAAGCCAATGGAGTCCCTGAAGACCATCTCTTTTGTAAGCTTTTCAAATAATCACTTGCTGAAGAAGCTTCATAATTGCTTAAGCAATTACCACCAATATATCTGACATCATGGGCTGACATCAAGAACGCATTCCTGTGTAATTTATTTGATGACGCAAGAGCAGAAGATCTGAGAAGCAAGCTTGCTACTTTTTCGTAAGACCCTTCAGAATCTTTCAGAAACTCCTGGATCAGATTCAAATCATACCAAATAGATTGTCCACATTATGGGTCCAATGAAGTGCAGCTTTTCAGCACTTTCTTTAGAGATATTGGGTTACAGTATCAGATGGCTTTGGATAGCTAATGAGAGAAATTTCAGCACTAGAAATCCTAAAGAAGCTACAAGGTTGATTGAGAATCTGGCATCCAGCAGCAGCATTAAGAACAAAGACTTTGAAAGGAGGAAATTGACTAAAGTTATGAGAAAGGATCAGATTGAAGAGGTCAAGGAAAAATTGGACAGCTTTCAGAAACTCTTCAGAAAGCAGGTCCCTTTTGCAGAAGTTGAAGCAATAGAATCTGGAGATGAAGAGATTATAGAGGATGTGAACTACATTGATGGGAATGGTTGTCAGAGACAAGGGAATCTAGGGTTCAACAAGAATTCCTATGGGAATAATCAAAGGAGCAACTTTAATCAGGGATCACAGCGAAAACCCTTCAACAACAACATAACATATGGATCTTCCTACTACCATAATCCTCCTCTAGAAGCCCCAGAAAGCAAGATCGAAGCGATGGTTGACAGAATGTTAGAAGGACAGCAAAATATAATATTAGACTTTAATGGAAAGATAGATGGGCTATACCTCAACCTCAACACCAAGTTCGAAAATCTCAACACCCATGTGAAGAAGCTGGAGAATCAAGTGTTGCAGACAGGTGAAACCATTATGAGGCATGAGATCATGATCCAGGAGAAAATAGAGGCTATACATAAGCATCACATCAATGCTTTGATTGATAATGATTTTTGGCAGAAAGTTGAGAGGAAAGAGCTCCAAGAAAGAGATATTCGTGTGGAAGCTCTTTGTCATTCGACAGTTCGCATTGGTGCCGATTAACACCAAGTGAAGGGCATCGATCGACACCAACTCCAGCCGTATCAGTAGCTTCATGTGAATCGACTAACATCGATTGACAGTGTCAAGAGACAATCGACCGACAAAGAGATAGAAGCATTGATCGACAATGTAACATGAGTATTGATCGACAGATGAGAAAGTCGGTTCGACTGCCAAGCATCAATGCGAATTTCATTGTGCGTCCAACCATGACGGTTTCAGAACAAGATACTGACACATATGAAGCTATGGACCTTGATAGAGAAGATGAAGGACACTCCAAGAGGAAGCAAAAGATCCCCAAACATCAACGTAGAGAAGCCAATGAAAAAGAGATGGATAGCTTTGTCAAAAGAGTTTCAAAAATTCCTTTAGATACTCCTTTTGATGTGGCTTATTATACTCATAGGTTGTGAATGTTTTTCACGGAAACAAGGGACACAGACACTTTTATAGATATCATGTTCAATCATCTCAAAGAGAAGATGAAACATAGAACTTGCTTGAAGAAGAAAAGTGATCCTGGGAAATTTGTGGTCCCATGCTTCATCAAGGACTATGAATATCCCAATGCTCTATGTGAAATTGGATCATCAGTGAGCATTATGCCAAAAACTATAGCAGAGGAGCTAAACCTAAAAGTGGAACCCTCCAATGATGCTTTCACATTTGTAGACTGCTCAAAAGTGGACTCATGAGGGATGGTGGGATATGTTTTAGTACAGATCAACAACACCCTAATCCTAGTAGACTTCCACGTGACGGACATCAAGATAGATTGGAACTCTTCACTACTGCTTGGGAGAGCATTCATGGCTACCGGGGGAGCTATCTGCGATATGAAATCAAACAAGTTGTATTTATCTCTAATTGATCAGAATATTTTCTATGAACTTGTCAAGAATAAGAGCGAGGCTACTCTGATTGAATTGTGTAATGATGCACAACTTGTGGCCACATGCTTTTGCGATTATGAGTTAAGTGAGGAATCAGAAGATGGAGAATCGATCGATACCCAGCCCAGACAATCGATCGACGCGTTTGCAGTTCAGCAATCGGTCGACACCCACCCTTTGTTATCGATCAAAACTCACACTCCAGAACCAATGAGTGACAACCACACATATGGTGATTACAACACAGCCCACCCAGTACAACGAAGACTACAAAGAAGAAGAGATGATCGAGTATCGTGGTATTGCTATAGAAGAGGCTTGTCTTTTTCATATTTCTCATCGACTCGAAAAATCGACATCGATCGACGGTAACCCTATGCCATTGATCAATACTGACCAAGAAGAAGCATCCGAAGTAGATTCAACTGCACAACGAGAAAAGGAATGTGGTTATCTACAGCCAGACGAGTTTAGTATCATGAGTGATCCAAACGGTCACGCAAGAGCTATGGATGGTAGACTACTTAATGTCATGAGGGAAGATATTACAGACATTCTTGCCATGGCTCATGGAGCTGGAAACCTTTTCATGCAACAGTCTGATTATCAAGCATCGATCGACGGTCACCATACACCATCGATCGACGTGCCTCTAGTATGTGAAGGATAATGAAGATTACATAGAGGAAGAGCAGACTGAATATCGCGGCCTGGCATTAGAAGACACTGGCTGGGTGATGAACGCGAGAGTGGATAATTAAGCATCGATCACATGCTATCCATGGCCTTCAAATGACGTCAGACACAGACTTGGAGCAGAGGAGACATATATTGGTAATCTTAGACCAGATGAGTTCAAAATTTTCAGAGACCTAGAGGGACGTGCATGAGCTCTTCATGGGAGAATCCTACATTTATCTAAGGAGGATATAGCAGATGCCCTTATTATAGCTAATGGATCGAGTAATACATTTGAACAGCAACAACAGCCATCGATCGACGCGCATCATTCAGCATCGATGGACAATGAGTGGCAGAAGAACGGGAGGATCCGTAATGTTCCATACACTCCAAAGTACCGATCGATCGACGGCACTCCCCGGGCATCGATCCACACACCCTTTCCAGAGGTACACAAATTTCGTCCTTCCAATGCCTACAAGTTCCCACCATCGATCGACAGCAACATCAGGTCATCGATCGATTGGCGTTTTGAGCAAGGTACGGGAGCTTTTGATACTGAGGGCAACAGAGTTTTCCACTGGGAAAAGAGAGATGAATATGACATCTATAGATATGAGTATGATAATGCACAAGCTACAGACAGAAGAGTAGTGAATGTGCAAGCTGAAGATATCAGAGCAATTCTAGAGAGAGCTAATATTTTGAGTATAGCTACATATATTTACCAGAACATGCAACAAAGATCGCTATGTCTATGAGGAATCAACAGACATACAGCAGAGAATAGATTGATGATATTGTGAATGCGATCTACAAAACTCAAGATATGTCACTGGATGATTTTTACTAGAGTTTGGATGATGTCTACAATCCTATAGACACATGCCTCACCGATCTGACCACACGCATGGATGAGATGAAGCAAGATTTGAATATTGTTCAGAGAAAGCATGTGAATGGGGCAGACGGACTGGCATCGATCGACGGCAACATAACGCCATCGATCGACACTTGAGGATAGCAAATACAAGACAGCAACAGAGACAGAACTGGAAGATAGTTTCGATGAAACTGCTTTTTCTCAAAGCCTTATGAAGGAAGATATTTCTCAGCAATTGGATGATATATATCAGAGACTACAGCTGTCATACTTAGAATGATACAACACAGTATTGAGTTCCTACAAAGGATAATGCATTTAATGCAAGTTACTAGGGAGGTTATAAAGAATGAGAAAACCAGAGGCGATGAGGCAATGAGGAGCTTTAATGGTACATGGTTTAAGAAGAGCAAAGAAGATGTAGACACTTGTTTTCCAAGTGTTGACCACCTCCATACTAGTCAGAGAGTTCACAAACGTCGAGCTTAAGACTATAACCAAGCGCTAAGTGGGAGGTAACCCATTGTTTAGTAAGTTTTTATTTCGTTTTTCGTTATATTATTACTTATTTCGAGTTTTACTTCGTTTTTGTAGACTGTTCGAGTCCACCATCCATCGACACCATAGAGGCACCATCAGTCGACAAATGGATTGCAACCATCGATCGACACTCTTTTACAGAGTCTTGTATCGAGTTTTCTACTTTAGCACTTATTATTTGATTTTTCCTAACCACCAGAGCGGATTACACTCGAGACAGTGTAATGTAAGTCTGGGGAGGTTCGCTGATGTTATTTGATTTGTTTTGAATATTATTTACTATATATAAGTTTTTCAAAAAGTTTTATTGAGTCAAGTAGAAGACTATGATCAAAATTTATTATTGACTAACCACACTTTAGCATAATTCTTAGAAGGTTGTTTGCAGAGATTACTAGAGATACCAAAGTGAATCATTCTGCCACTATATCACACTTGCTTATAAAGTTTGAAAGAACCGAAACTGATTTCCAACACTAATCTTGGCATCATTTGCTTGCTTTAGGGCTTGGTATACACTGGATCGGATTCCTTTTGCAAGTCTATAGGTACAAGTCATTGCACCTTTGATTCACTTCTCTCCTCTCTTCAGCATCTACCTAAAAGCTTAAAAGATTGAGATGACTTCCCGAGATGCGGAGGGGTAAGTACATTACCTATAACCCCATTATTCTAATTCAGAGGAAAGATCACACATTGTTGGAAGCAAGGGATATGCACATTACCGATGACCCCACTATTCGCCTACAACTTTAACCAAAAAGCAAAAAAAAAAAAAAAAAAATAAAGAGAAAATCAAAAATAAGATGGCAAGATGCGCTGTATCAGCATTATTCTCCATTAAGTTTAAGATCTGCAAAGAATCATAAAGAAAAGGGGGAAGAATCAGAGAAGACTTTGTTCCTGGTTGTTCAGATACTTACAGAGGTAAGAGTTCATGTGTCCTTTTATCGATACTCCCAAAGTAAAGCCTACACCTTTATTTTATGCAAAGATTAATGAAATCAGTAGAAGGGTGAATCAGAATAGTATTTGCTAAGTTGTTGGTAGAAAGGATCTGGGGGCTATACTAGGATAGGGTATATAATTTTTCTTTGTGATTGAATTTATAGGATGTGGTTGCAACGAAGTAGGGTGACAGTTTTATTTAGACATTATGTGAGTCTTCACTTTTCAAAACCTGTTTCACAGGCTTGGTTTGCTTGAGGACAAACAAAAGGTTAAATATGGGAGATTTGATATAACCTATTTATTACAAGTTTTAGGCAATGTTATAGGCTCTATTTAGGGTCTATTATGTGTTTCTAGGCTATTGTTTAGAATATTTATAGGTCCAAGGACAATTTGGAGATATATGGAGATACTTGGAGCTTTTGGACCATTAAGAGGAGAAGAATCCGTAGCTGACCACTTGAGGTGTCGAAGTGCAGACTCTTGTCGATCGACGACACAACCTTGGCATCGACCAAAGTTTAAATACCAAGGTTGATGAATGTTGCACACTTGCCATCAATAGACGTCCAATTCACAGACAACCGATTTAAAGCCCAAGTTATAAGACAAATGATAAAATGACCCAGAACGAGTTTTGACCTAAGTCTTAGGGTTTTCATATTTATGCTTATGTATGGAGAGCATGCAAAGTGTGCTGAAAAAGCCAATGTGCATGATAGATTAAAGTTTTATAGTTTTAGGATTTTTAGGGAGAAGATTCATAACTCCTTAGAGAGATTTGTATTGGAACCCCAGTACTTTGTTATATTCAGGCTATTGTTGTTACTTTAGTTACGTCTTAGTAATCATCAATTAGATTTAGGATTGAATGACAGCAATCATAAATTATCCCAAAAGTGGGATTGCTAGGTTAAGTTAATATCCATCAATTGAGTTGTGCTTAATGCTTGCATTCTTGAGTAGCTAACTAGGATCTCGATAGTAGGACATGGACAGCTACGAGAGTAGGTTCTGTGCCAGAATATACTCTATTGAATTAGGCTATTAGGCGCATGCGAGAGCTTGTCTAACAAGTATGGTGGACTTATCCAATCTCGTCCACACTTCCTTCTGATTTCACCATCGATCGACATCAGGATTTAGCCGCCAATCGATGGTCTTTCCATTTGCTCGCATACGAGAGTTGGAGTTAAAAGGGTCAGAATAGTTAACATTTGAGTTCTAGAATATTTACATTTCCATGCTTCCTATTCCCTATAATTCATTAAGCTAGAAACCCTAGATCTAGCATATTTACATTTACATCTAGTTAGTTTATTAGCGTACTTCCATATTCGCATATTTCTGTATTTACATCATTAGCATATTTCCATATTGCATATCTACCTCTGCTAAGGAATATTTCCTTAATTGATTGTTTGCCACCAATATATATTTTCATCTAGCTTAATCTTTAGAAATAAAAAATCTATTGTGCGTCATTGCTTTTGTGGATTAGATCCCTAAGTACTACACATGATCTCTATTGGCAAGAGTATTATTTGTGTGTTAAGACTAGGGTTAATATGACATTGATTTGTTCAGGATATTTATACCATGCTAGAACAATAATAAACACACCACGTCAATCATACGGAAACCAGTTCCTCTCTCCTCACTTGGTAAGCATATCTTATCCCATTTCGCCCAAATGAATTCCTCTATTTGGTTGGTTCGAACTTCACCAGAATTATGCACTGGCACTAGGTAGTTGTTCACAGATCTCAGTTGGAAGCAAAAGCGAATAAGATAGATTTTATTAGAAAATTTTTTCCTCTTTTAGATAGCCATCTTCATGTCCATTCATTCACTTTGTGCCATAATTTATCCTTAAGGGAGGCTAATAACTTGCATTTGGACTCACTTATTTCCTCTGGAAATCATAAATAGGAACCCATTCCACCTTCATTTTGTATTGCGAGGGTATCTTTAATTAGTTGTCTGCTATTTTGGGGAATTCTCTTACCAAAGAGTAAAGATGATTTATCAAAATTAATACATTAGCCAGAAGCTTGTCCATATTTCCTGAATATTTTCCTAACATAATAAGAAGATCACATATAAGAATGAATTAACCTTATATTTATACAACTCTAAACTAATAAGATTGAATTTTAAATCAAGTTTTCTATAAATCTTTATTGTTAATTAGTTTTGAAAATGAGACTTTTTAAATCTGAGATTATTTATTTTAAATTTAAGTAAACTATTTATCTGTTTAGAAATCTCTTGGCTAAAGAACATTTAATGTAAAACTGGCATAGTTGTTCGAGTATGACAAGAAATTGTATCAAACAATTGTCATCTGTGTGCGTATATACTTAATACTTAGATATAGGCCTGGACGTATTTCCCGGATCCGAAGATTCGAACCGGTACACGATCCGAAAATTGGGTTTCGAGTCGGATTCGAATATGATAAAATACCTGATTAGATATGCTTTCATTTATGTTTCGGAGATACCGGATCGGATATTATTCGAGATCCGAATAAGTATTCGAAAGTACCCGACTCTTATGTCATTAAGGCACTAAACATAGGTTCACATGTATTCGTCTTGTCAATGTCTGGAGTTCTTGTGATTGTGCTACTAAAGTAGGTGACATGCGTTTTCTTATGGATTTATTTCAAACTTTCAACTCTTCTTTAAGTTTCGTAGCTTTTTAGAATGATGGATTATTTTCTTTGTTTGGAATGTTGGATGTTGTTTGTTTGGAGTTTGTTTAAGACTTGTTTTATTTCGTTTCAGAGTTCTGTTCTTTGTGTCCTACTCTAAATGATTGGAGTAAATTGGATTAGAAATTAATATTTTCAGTTATGATCGAGTAAAATTAATACAATCCGAACTGAAACCAGTTCTTTTTCGGTTACTTCGGATATACCCAAAAATAATCAGATCCGCTATGTACCGAACCGAATCCGATCCAAAATTTAGAAATACCTGACCGAATCCCATTTTACCATATCTAAAATATCCGAAATACCCGATCCGGTATCTGAATGCCCATGCCTACTTAGACACATGCATATAACATTTTTGTCCACAAAATGTTTGGAAGTACATTGTTGGGTGTAAGTAAATGGTAAACTTTAAAAATACGTAATGATCAACAGAAAACATCATAAGGACCTATTATTCACATGATTACTATATAACTTCGTATAATGTAGATCCAAAGAAATCGGCTGAAATCTAATATAAATGTTTGATTGGCATCCCTTTATCGTTAGTACGTTGTTTGAATGTTACTATTAGACCGAGTTTTAAAGATGTGCCTATAGGAAGTCCACCCAAACATGACACATTCAAAGTCGCATTATAGAATCTTGATTATATGAATTCAATGAACAACAACTCAATAATAAGAATAACTCTCTTATTAATGTTTTAAGGAAACTCACTCAAAACATTAAGATCTCAATTCTTAATCACAAAACTCATATGTTATGTCACAGCTTGACACCTCCATATATAGCAAATATGAAGTCTTAAACACAATAAACTAAGGTTGTTTAGATAATTCCTAAACACCAAAGACTTTCCTATTTCCTAATCCATGACTCAGTACGAATAGATAGTTTGATCAAGCTATTTCAAGCTTATCACAACATTCTCCCCCTTAAGCTTGAAATCTTTCTTTGCTAAACTTTGGACTCCATTGAGATCTCGCACTTTTAGTGAACTTAATCATTCCTAGAGACTTTGACCAAAAAAAAAAATCATTCCTAGAGATTTATTCAATCTATTTGCCTTTTGTTTATCCCTAGATACTTGCACAACACTCACTTGGCCCTTCTCAACACATTCTCTAATAAAGTAATATTTTGAGTGTATGTGTTTACTTCTCCCATGAAATATCAGATTCTTGGTTAAGGCAATTTCTGAATGATAGTCGATCTTGATAGCCACTTTTTCACAAGGCTTCTTAGTGACTTCACACAACAACTCCTGCAACCATATGGCTTATTTAGCTGCCTTTGTCCCAGCCATAAACTCTGCCTCACAAGAACTAAGCGCAACAGTTTCTTGTTTTTGGGAGCACCACATGATCAAGTTCTTACCGAGATAAAATATATGACCAGTTTCAATCTTACCATCATCAGGATCAGCACTGTGACTACTATCACTATACCCAATTAGCCTTGGCACATCCTGAGTCGCACGAGTAAACACCAAGCTGTATGAAGTAGAACCTTGAAGATAATGCAAGCAATGCTTCATAGCCACTCCGTGTGATTCCTTTTGCAGATGCATATAACGACTTAACACGCCAACAAAAAAAGGATAAGTCGGGCCTAGTGTGAAAAAGATACCTAAGGCACCCAACATTTCTTTTATATGCAGTAGCATCAATGTCTCTTTCGTCGATTGCCTTTGACAGATTCATACCAGATTCCATTGGAACATGACACATGTTGCCGTCCTTCACTCCACTGCCTTCAAGCACTTTAAGTGCAAAGCGCCCCTGATTCAAAGTTATTCCTCCATCGTATTGACTGACTTCGATTCCAAGATAGTAAGTCAATATGCCAAGATCGCTCATGTCGAATCTCGAGGCCATCTCCTTCTTGAACTCGCTGATGATTCTTCTATTAGCTCATGTGACAAATAAATCGTCTACATATACTGCAACAACAAGAAGGCCTTCGTTCACCATCTTTATATATACCGTTGGCTCCTTGGTACACATTACAAACTTTAAATCGAGTAGTATTCGATTTAGTTTGTTGTTCCATGCCCTTGGCGCCTGTCTTAGTCCGTACAAGGCCTTATGCAGTCTATAGACCTTTCCTTCACTCCCTTTTACTTTGAAGCTTTCAGGTTGTGTTACATATACAGTCTCGTTTAGTTCTCCATGCAGGAACGCAATCTTGACGTCGAGATGATGAAACTCCCATCCATTTGTTGCCGCAATGCTGATGAGTAATCGAATGGTCTCTACTCTGGCCACATGTGTGAACACTTTGTCAAAGTCAATGTCATACTGCTGTACATAACCTAAAGCGACCAAGCGAGCCTTGTACTTGTTAATAGTACTATCCATCTCAAGCCAATTGGTTTTACACCAGACTGGAGGTCCACTAGACTCCATACTTCGTTCTTAATGATCGAACATAACTCATTTGGGATAAACACCAAGAGCATTAGCGCATTTAGTTACATATAGACATTCAAGCTCCACTTACCTCTCCATCATTCACATTCCAGAGTTATCTACTTGTAAATTAATTTCATCTAAATAACTTGTTGTAAAATCGGATAAAGACGAAAGTAAACTGAAGTGAAATTCTCTGGTCTTCTATTTGTAGAATGATTTTTGTATGACTTGATTTATGCTGAATCCTAATCTTTTTAGCGGATCCGAATATGCTGGCAAGATCAATACATAACTATCTCTTACCAATAAAATAAAGAGAAACGGACTCATATAGCACTATCTCAAGTTTATCTTCCAAATCTAACCCCCAAGGCCCAAAATCCCAAATCTAGGTTTCATTAATGATTGATATGTACAATTATACCCTCTTCCTAAACCTAATTATACTCTCATTATAATTAAAACAACATTTTTGAATCTTCGATTCAATCTTGACGTCGAAGAAAACCTTCTCAATCGTTTCCACCGTCGTATCCGCCATCGTCACTCCGTCGTCTCAGCCGTCGTCACTCCATCATCATCACTCACTCTGCTTCGTGAAAATCTCTGTCACTTCTGTCGATGATCTCTGTCAATTCCGCCGGTGGAGAAGATCTCTCTACCTTTCGTCGTATCTTATTCTCGTCATCTTCAAGGTATCGATGTTATCTTCATCTTTTTCGTCAGATTGCATTTCAAATTGTTCTGGAAAATTTTCAATTAGATTGATTAGGTTGTTTTCCAATAAGTATAATGAATATAAACTAACTTCAATCGATTTTTGTGATTATTTTTATACTGCTTATGTTATTAGGAAATCTATAAGTAGCTCAATGTTCTGTAGTTTTACCAATGAACTTTACTTAAAGAACTTTTCTACCCACATGATTTTCTCATAGTCTTTTTGTTTGTATCGAATTACATATGTTTGTTTGTAGATCGGTGTTGTGTTCTCTGTTTGTGTATGGAAAGCCTTCCTAAATACGTTAGGATCTATCCTGAATACGTGATACTATGAATACAGTTTTGGTTTAGGAAACCCGTCCAAAATATGTTATTAACTATCCAACATAACATTATATTTCATTTTTCTTTTTAGTAGATTTTTGAAATATGGTTGAGGTTTTTGTGTTTGTGGAGAATGGAGCTCAAATGAAACTTCTCAATGGCAATTCACTGTGGATAACAATAAGAATGCATCGTTTATTGAGTTAAAAGAATATCATGAATATGAAGATTTGCTCAAGATAGTTTTTGAAGATTTCCATATTCAAGAGGAAAATATTACCATGAACTATGGTTTTTCTTTGGTTGTGACAAGTATTGTTGAAGATTTTCCCCCGATCTCCATCGTAAACACAAGACAACTGAGAACTTTCATCGGGAAGGTTAAAGGATGTGATGGAATCTGTCGCTTGTGCTTAAAGGTTATTTATATCAATAAAACACTGTTAATAGATATCCTTCCTAATTATGTACTGAATCCTCCAAAAAGTTTTGAATTTTTGCAGGTTTCTCGTGATTTATCTAGTTTCAACAAGCAAACTATAGATACTTGTGCTTCTTCCATTCTTTTGAACTCTGTATCTTATGGTAATAATGTGCAAGGAGAAGAACACGTACATCGTTTCTCATCTTTTTAGTTGTTGTGTGAATTTTTCTTTTCTTAAAAGATTCAGGATAGGTTTCCTATTTATGTACTAATCCTAGCCAAGACATCCTGATTTTTGTAGACTCCTCTTTATGAAGGTGTCTCTGCAGTGCCGTTGAATCCTATTCCAGATTTAAGTCATGTCCATATAGGACTTTCACCAACCACCAGAGGAGCTGGTGATATTAAGGTGAATACGTATTTTAAGAACAAGGATGAGTTACTGTTAAAGATGCATAAATGGGCTTTAGAGTGGATGTTTGAGTACATGACTGTCGCGTCTAACAAATCAAGGGTTGTATTGAGGTGTGTTGATGAGAATTGCTCGTGGAGGATGCGTGCCACCAAGCTACCTTCTTCAGATTTTTTCTTGATTAAGAGATATGTTCATGCGCATTCATGTGATACAACACATTGGAATGCGAACGACAGATAAGCATCTACAAAGTTGCTTTAACTATGGAGAAAAGAAAGAAGGACTCAATCCTAAACAAATCATTGAACATGTGAGGATACAACATGGTGCTCATATCAACTACAAACAAGCTTGGGGAGGGAAAGAAGTAGCTCAGAATTTGGTTAGAGGGACCCCTGAAGATAGTTACTACAACATGTCAAAGTGGTTGTACAAAGTCCAAGAGAAAAACCCTAGATCTTTAACTTATTAAGAGAAGGATGTTGCTGGGAAGTTTAAGTATGTTTTCTTTGCATTTGGTCCATCAATAAGGGGCTTCTCACTAATGAGAAGAGTTATAGCAGTAGATGGTACATTCTTGAAGGGAAAGTTCAAAGGGACTTTATTGGGAGCTTCTGCTCAAGATGGGAATTATCATCTATACCCTCTCGCCTTTGGAATAGTTGACGCAAAAACCGCAGAGTCTTGGACATGGTTCTTTAGAGGTTTGACTCAAATGATTCCTGATGCTTCTGACCTTGTGTTTGTATCAGATAGATCTCATATTATTGCTTCAGCTCTTGAGAAGGTTTATCCCCTAGCCCACCATGGAATTTGCAGAATCCATCTGATCAGGATCATCACACCTACATATGCCAAGACTGGTTTTTTACCACTGGTACAAAATGATGTTGATGCATACACCTTTCATGAATTTAGTTCAATCTTCAGTGACATAAAGGATAGATGTCCTAAACTAGCTGAGTATTTGGAAGATTCTGATTTTCAAAAGTGGGCAAGATGCTTTGCGCCTTCAAATAGGTACAATATTATGACCACAAACATCGCAAAGTCCTTTAATTCTTTGTTAAAGCTTCCTCGCGAGTTACCAATAATCTCTCTTCTTGAGACGATTAGATTGACACTCACCACTTGGTTTCTTGAGTGACGTGAAGCTGCGGCTAAACATAAACATCTTGTTATGCCAAAAGTTGTAGATAAGTTGGTATCCAGGTTTGGTGTCGCAATGGGTCTTAATGTTTACCAAGTTGATCAAAATGAGTTTGAGTAATAGATGAGACGATGAAGTATGTTGTTGATCTGGAGAAGAAGCATTGCACTTGTAACGTTTTTGACATTGACAAGATACCATGCATTCATGCAGTTGGTTCTGCTAAGCGTTCTAAGAGATATGAAAACCGATATGTGCATTCTTTTCATTTGATAGAGACATGGGCTAAAGCTTATGCGGAAACCATACACCCTGGTGGAGACTTATCTACTTGTACCTATCCTGAAACTGTTGATAATTTCTCTTGCCCACCCCCAACTACTAAAAAAGCAGTGGAAAGCCTCCTATAAAGCGTAGAAGATCTGTTGGTGAATTTGGTGTTCCTGGTTCAAAATCGCAGTCACACAAGTGCACTAGATGTGGCATAGGAGGACACAACAAGAGCACATGCAAGACTGCTATATGATTAAAGTTGCGTGTTTATGCATTAGTGAGAGGAAATAAAACAGAGAGTTATTCTATATTTCATCTGTCTTGCGAGAAATTTTTCAAAATTGTCATTTTCATACTGAAACAATTTTTTATCCTATGATTTTAATGGTTTATTTATGATTACGTGTTTTATATGGACAATCTTTAGATGAAGAACATATCTTATATGTAATCCAAACTTGTTCAGTTCTTGTATAAGATTCTTGGAAGGTCTTCCTAAATATGTTAGAATCTATCCTTAATACATTATATACCATGAATGATCAGTTCTGGTTTAGGAAACCCGTCTAAAATATGTTATTATCTATCAAATATAACATAATATTTCATTTGTCTTGCGAAACTTTTTCCAAAGTATTTTCATACTTGGTCAAGTTTCTATTCTATAATTTTAATGGTTTACTTAGGATTACCGGCTTTATATGAACAATTTTTAGGTGTGGGACAGATTTTAATGATTTCTTAGAAGGTCTTCCTAACTATGTTAGAATCTATCTTGAATATGTCATATACCATGAATGATCAGTTTTGGTTTAGGTAACCCGTCCAAAATATGTTATTATCTATCAGTATATTTCATTTGTCTTACGAAATTTTCCAAACTTCATCAAGTTTATCCTCCATTGAAACATCATCTTCTGGATCGTGGGGAATAGAAGGTAAAATGCAAGTTACCTTGAGCTACAAACAAAATTTTGTATCACATTAGTTTTAGTAAATACAAACAAACCCATGACAATGTAAAAATATAACAATTCACACACTCAAATATACTTATATTTGGTTTAAATTCGTGGCTTAGAACCTCGTTCATAGTTGGAGATGATGTACCTATGTATTTCTCACCCAAATAGATAGGCTTGGATTCTTGAATCTCGAGAACAAAGATCACTATACTAAAGGAAGATTGCAACAGAGCTATTGACTCTAGAATCCACAAATGAAAGACTAGAGGGCATCCATGCAAGTCATATTTATTCTTCTCGAGGCTTTTCTTCACAACTCTCTTAATTGACTTCAGCAGTAGTGTAAAAGCCTCTCTTTCCCACAGATATGCAATCAATGCATCAACGTTTTATGCTCTTTTAACATTTTTCAGAGGGAATTTGGCTTTTGAAAACCTTGGGAGAAGGATGCTTTCAATTAAGAAGAGCATTGCCAGAGAAAATCTTTCATTTGAAGACTCTTCACTTGTCTTTTCCAGCTGTTTTTTAGATCCTCTAGTGTGTGACCACTTTCAAGCAAATCCCAGTTATATTCTTTTTGATCCTCTGTGTCCATTTGATCTTGATCTTCTGTTTCTTCTTGTACTTCTTCTATTTCTCCACTGCACTTTAGCCTTGTCATCATGTGGAACTCTCTGATGGAGAACCGCATCGGTGGTGCTCCAAAATAAAACCAAGCTTCATTCTCCTTCACTATAATAAGACTTCCCTGATAGATGTAGTTTCCTATCACACATCTTTATAACAGGCCCCAAAAAGCTTTCTCTGATTCTCACAAACTCTTCCGGCTTCAAAATCTCCTTAACAATATCAACATAAGAAACACCACTCGTAGGTTGTTTTATTGTCACTGTTTCCCTCGGCTTAGAACCAATAGCAAATTTCAGCTTAGGAAGTGGTAACATCGGAGGCAAAGAGTCCCCGATATCCTTTTCCTATCCTGTGTAACCAAACAAAAGATTATATATGTTACTCGGATTTTCTGGAACCCCTTCCAAAAGTATTACAAATTCTTCCTAAAAACAAAACCAAAACAGAAGAATTGACACTAACCATTTACGATAAGAATCATTTTCTCACACTCACTCAAACAAACAAAAGAAGTAACCAGAATGTCATATAGGGGTAAGACTCAATAAAGCAACAAACTTGATCATAAATGTAACGCGGAAACAATAAACAAAAGATCTGAAAGCAGAGATAGTCAAAGGCATCGTCAACAAAATAAAAAAAATCAGCAGCAATTCAATTAAAATCGAAAGGAAAAACACCCAAATCAAAAATCCTAGAAATTCTTGGTGAATAATTAAAGTCACATATACACCATTAATATAAAATAATCAAGCAAACACACGAATATAGGAAGAAGAAGAAGAAACAGAGAGATGTATACGAACCAGAGAAACGGCGACGTTTGAAGGGAAACCCTAAGAAACTGTATCGATGAATGAATTGAAGAGAGAGATTTTAGATTAGGAAATCGAGAAGAAGAAGAAGAGTCTTTCGCGGAGAGAAGAATCTAGGGCGTGTTGATATGGCGGCGTGAATAGTAGTCGTCGCCGAATGAATATTAGTCGTCTTTGTCGTCGAAAGAAATGAAGCGTGATTTTTCTTTTCAAAATCAAGGGCATTTATGTCTTTGTCTCTATTAAAGAAGGTTAATTTTGTTACATTTATCCTGAGGGGCTAGTTTTGATACAAAAACTTAATTAGGGCTATATAGGAGAATTGCCCAAAAATAAATTTAAACACAATACTTTTAAAACATTTAAACACAGACTTAATTTTCACTTACCAACAAATTGAGTTTATGCATGATTTAATGAGATAAACTTGGTTTCTCTTACCAATAAATTAATATCGAAAAGAGTATTGCAAAGCTAGTTTAAGAACATTTCTAATGTCCTTTAACTCATATGAATTGATTATTTTCTGATGATATATATATAACATGGTAAATAAAACTCCAATCCTAAAACGGAACTGGATTGAAGAAAACGGAGTTGATATGATCAACAGTCTTTGCTTTTTCAGGACAGCCATGGCCATCACCATGCTGGTATATACATTGTACCATGCGGTTAAGATTTGCTGCAGTTTCGACGAGATCGCGGGGAAGAGCGGAAGTGTGTGTCGTGTTGAAATCAGAGTTTAAGACGTCCCACGAGTCACTGATCATACTTTGTATATGTTCACGTGCCTCTTCTTCACTGGCTCTTTTCTCGTACATGTAACATTGGATTGACTTTGGTGAATCTCCTCTTGCCATTTCTTCCTGTAAATAAATAAAGTTAACTTGGTGCGTTTATTAAGTTACAATGGTGTTACAAAACTTATGCTTTATTCTTGTAAATTTATAATAACCAAATTAAAAATTTCTTAAACACTTTTTGCTTCTTACGCTCATCAATTTATTAAAAGGATTAGAGGCATTTGGAGATCATATAAAATAAACTGATCAAAAGCGAAATAAAGTTTAAATAGTGAAAATGTTTATCTAGTGATGAAAATAATATGGTTCATGATTTTGTTCAAAAACAATATGCGGTTAACTAATTCTTGGAAAACATTGATTCTTAGATATGTCTAACATGTTAAGTTTAAACGAAAAAAAATGTTAGTTATAATCAATGATGTATACCAAAATTATGCGAAACTAATAGACTACTAATTTATACCGTTGAGGTGGCGAGATCATTGGCGAGACGAAGAATTGCAGCGGAGCTCCGGACGACAGAGTGGTTGTTTTTGCAAACATCGGTTAGAGTTTGATCGGAAATATGATCGGAGTGGACGGAAAAAAGATGGAGCAATATCATTGGGACAGTACTTGTGATCAAACCATTTTTCATATATTCTTCAAAAGTTGGTTTGTGTCCGGTCTTGTACCACTTTGCTTCGATTAGGAACGATTTAACTAAATCCGTCCACTAGAAAATGAAAATATATAAAAATCTGCATAACATCAGGTTTTATTGATGATTCATAAAATAAAACTTACAACTTGTTTGAGGTATGGAATAACGTTAAGTCCTTTGTCTCTGAGAACATCGTAACCAATTTGGTTGATCTCATTGTAGAGAAAAAGAAAAGACATTTTCATGTATTCGGGAAGTCTTTCTACATAGTTCACATCCCATCTGACAAAAAATAAGCAAATATTTATATGGATTATAATTGACATGCTTAGCAAAATTTCAAAACAAAAATATAAATTTGATAAGTTTCTTATAGTTTTTTGAGTAGATATATATATATATATATATTACATATATAGCTATGTGTCTGTTATCATCTAATGCACTTACTTTTCGACTGCATCTGTAAAGTTCTCAAGCTCCTCTAATGTACCATAGATATCGTAGATGTCATCGATGGTCGTAAGTAACGTGAATAATTTTGTGAATATCTTGCGGTAGTATGTATGTTCTGGCTCGTAAAATATTCCAATGCTCCAATAATAACTCTCTGTAATTCGGTCTCTCACAAAATCAAGTTGTTTCATAATTCCAGTGCTGTTCCACCAGCTACATTAAAGTTGTGACTAGAACCTGATTAATTATTACTCGTAGTATACGGTATATATTTCACTTTGAGAGATATGAAGCATGTATTAAAAATTACTTGATATATTACCTAGACATTAGTTTAAGCTCTTCTTGATAATTAGCTTGCACCATGTTGAAATCAAGTGCTGCCAACTCTAGTAAGACAGGATCCATGTCATGCCTTCTTCCGTACACATCTATGTACCATCTTGCTTCTAATCTCTTCATGCTCCAATGGTACGGTTTTTCTAGTACTCGTTTCACCATCTCTAATATATAAGCTTCATCATCATTTCTGCATATAGTTTTGCTATTTTCTGCAACAAACTCGCATAATAGCTCATATGCATAGGTTCTGGCCTCCTTGAGTTTAAACTCGGAACCCATTGACAAATAAGAAGCTTCGTATAGAGATAGTAAACCCTTAATATATTTGCGTGAAGTTTTCCTGAATACTCCATTCTCACTTTTAAAAACGTCGAAATCATCTGCAAAATGAAATAGGAATACTCATTATTTTCAGATATAAATCTGAAATACTCAACCCTTTTAAGTACCCTTTTAACTACCGTGGTAAATTGAAATGTTACTTGATTTGTCACATAACTGTTTTAGAATTTTTTTTTTTTTTAGAATTTATTAAATTATAGTGAGGTAAGATGTAATAACCTTGTAACACATCAAAACCATGTTGCCTTAGAAGAAAAAATTCAAGAGCTGTAGCATGAAGATCTTTTGATTCCCTCTCAATTTCGCCGCGATTGTCATGAATTTTTGTCAAAATACTATGGATTTCTTGTTTATAATGATACGAGATTCCGAGTCTGTGCAAAACATCGATCATTTCTAGCTGCTCAATCGAATCTTTAATCTCAACAAGTGTCGCCCTCACCTCTTCCTTCAGCAGTTTAGCTTTCTCCACGGCTTCAGCTTCTTTCTATATAGTTAGAGAGTAATATCAATGTTAGGATTGAAACTCTGAGATAAACTGGATCTACAATAATACACATGACATAAACCAACCTATTAATTACTAAAAGATTGAATGAAACATGCTATTGTACGTACCGCATATATATTCTCGACCGAGAGGAGATATTGATGACCCCATAGAGACGGACGATAGTTGGCGGAGCGGCGGATGGTGACAGTCTGAGCCGAGGTCGCTTTGGGGACGGCCTTGCAAGGAAAACGCTGCCTGTTTTGATGACGAGCATTGCAAATAAAAACTGAGCCAATGGAAATACTGTGAGTAGCCATTGATCAAATTTGCCAATTGAAGTTGAGAAAAGAACGATTTAGGTGGCTCCTCTTTTTATGTTAAGCATTACACCTGATGTGTATTTATAAAGCGGATGCCCAGAAAATGGTGTACCATTAATCAATAAGTTGCGATTAATATATATATACATGCTCATCTTTTCTTAAAGAGGACAGTATAAAAACTGATTATCTCCAAAAATAATTTGTTAAATGTTTTTAGAAAGTTTATCTCCCCTACGTTCTTCTTTAGAACAATGATAATTTAAAACAAATGGTATAAACAATGCTAATAGCTCAAAGCAATACACCGAGTTTAAAATTCTAGGACCTCTACAATAATAATCGCGGACAGTTTAGTTTCAGATTCAGTTGACCAAACTTTGTGATTACAGACAGAAAATAATAAAATATGTATATAAATACATAAGCACAACCGATTATGACTTCTGAACTAAATTGTTTTGTTTTGTGGTAGTTGCCATTTGTTTAACGTGTGCTTGCTATGTAAGAAAATTATTCTAATCATAATACTAGGGATATTTTTATTATATATCTTTTAGTAAATCAAATACCTACTCTACTAAAAGAAGAATCCACTTCATAACTAATCTTTACTTCATGTGTTTATTACATAAAATACTATTAAATTTAGCTCTAATCATAAGATTATGATTAATGATATTTTGTTCTGGACTCTAAAGTAAAATTGTATTTATAGTGGCCTAAAACCATTCTTACCCAATTTGGTTTATTATCAACAGTTAAATAACTTGAAAATATATTTAACCAGTTCGCATTCACACGGCATATCTCTTATTTATTAATTAAGAAGCATTACAACCTAGATTGCATGGAATCGGAAATGGATACGTGAAAACAAAATGTTTCGAAACGCGATTTAAAAAACAAGAAATATAAACATTTATAATATATATATATATATATATGAGTAATTAACTTGTAAGCTTGATTTTTTTTGTTTGATTTATCTAAGAGAGAAAACCAAATAATATAAGTTCTATTTTTCTTGGTACATTTTATAAAAAATTAATCAACAATTAAAAACTAACACATTATCCTTCAATAACACTATAGAGCCGTCTTCATTCCAGATCAAATCAGTATACCAAAATGATAACAAATATTTAACAATAATATTAAAATCAGTAAATAAACACGTAATCACTAAAATCAAATGGCAAATAGTTATTCTTTCGTGTTTCCTGTCAGAATAGCGTTTCTTAATCAGAAAAAAAATTCCATCGTGTTTCCAAAATAAAATTTTCAAAAACAAGTTTCCAAAGAGTTTTCAAGAGAGTTCGATTTCGAAACGTTTCCGAAATAGGAAACATCTCTTGACTGGAATTTCCATGCAACCTAGGTTACAACACATGAAGTAGTCACGTGTCATCACTAGGATGATTCTTAGTTACATTAGAAAAATAAGTTGCTCTATCTGAACAAATATTATAGTTTTTATTAAACTAACTATTATATTGATTAGTAGTGTACAAAAAATATTTTCCCATCATTCTTAAATAAAAGCTACGAAATTACCTAATATCATTAATATATATATATATAATTTTGAATATTAAAGATTTAATAACAATTTTGCATCTTCCCTATTTTAAAAAAGCTTTATATTATTTAAAGAAACTAAAAATCACATCACTCATATAATAAAACTTAGATTTTTTCTTATATGTTATATTTTGAATCTCTTAAAAAGACTATAAATTACTTAAAACTGTCAAAAATCCCGCATGGAAAATTTTGTGATCAATGGTTTAATTGTTTTGGTATAAAATGATAGAAATGATAATAAAATCATATGAATATGAAGTCTCATTTAATAGCTATTCATATATATATATATATATATATATATATATTTTACATACATATATTTTAATAAAATTCACATAAAACTATATATCATATAAGAGATAATTTAATATTTAATTTCCAAATTTGCATAAAAGCATTGAGACCTTAATATTTTAATTTTGAAATCTCCAGTGAATTGTTAAAAGTGATAAATTACTAAGACTTTAAAAAACTCACATAAAATTTTACGATTAATGGTTTAATTGTTTTGTTATATAAAATATAGAATTGTTAATAAAATCATAAATTATAAAACCTCAATTAATAAATAATCATATTAAAATATATTACCTATATATTTTAATATTATGTAAATTTAGTTATGTAGTATATAAAATAAATAAAATAATTGTCTTGATTTATGTGCTTACTACAATTTAATTGTATATATGATTGTTAATCGCTTCTTAACTATTTAATATATTTATTATTTTATAATATGTAAATAAACACAAAATAAATAATAATATGTCAAATTAATTTGTGTACTTAATGTTCATTTCGCGGCATAAGGCGTGGATCTTATAGCCTAATTCATCTTATTAAATTGATTTACCGAAGTCCTTATTGTTTCTTTCAGTAAAAGAATGAATTTTGTAACGCAATTAGATTTAAAATATTGGGAAAATTATTTGGTTTAGATTCTGGTTAGAATTTGACTATACACTTGGTTGCTTGAACCGGTCTCAGATGTGTGTATATAGCATTTTCATATAGTTTTCAGATTAATTTTAATATATGCGGTGTTATACGCTTAAGAATAAGATAAAAATGACTGTTTTTCTCCCCTACCAATTTTCTACTCCACCAATAATATGGTTGATATATTAGATAACTGATTAATCGTTTTAACACACCTATTTGAATAATATGTCATTGTAATATTTTAGGAATCAACTCACAAGAAACTAGTAATCTATAACACTAAAAATTTACAAAAATCCTTAATCTAAATAAATAAATAAAAGTTTGCAAACAAAACAAGTAAAATAGAAAAGTCAACAAATCAATGCAAAATCAAACTGACAAAAATGAAAATTATTACATGCTTTTGGGTCAAGATTATTGGCTAGAACGATCAGATACTATCCTATGATACTTAAACAATCAACCATTGCTAATCCTTACACATATATCACTAGTTTAAGCTAATCAACTTCTATGCAATCAAGTTCTTAACATCAACTTACATTTATTAATTATCATCAAACATGCATGATTCACAAGTTCTAATAGCCAATAAACAATCCTAACGTCAAATTCTATTGGCCTAGCAAGTAAATAAAATACTGATTGATTATTTCAAACATTTAATCAAACACATTTCAGACATGACATGCCTAAAGCCTACATTTACAATTTTTAGTGTACTCTAACAGTAAGAACATCAAGCAAGTAAGATTATATGTAAACTGACGCAGCATCATAGTTCATTTACCGCCAAGAAACATTTTTAAATTTTCTTTTATCGTTGGATTTCCTTTTCGGTTTTAAGTTTTAAACTTGCCTTTTCTTTTAAGTGTCCTAAACCTAGAGGGATAAGTCGTTTGTGACCGACCCTAAATGCCTATATAAAAGTGTCTTCTTGTTCCATTAAAGGCAGTTTTGAAAGTTATTAATACAACAGTTTTCTCTTAAGCCTTGCGTTTATTAGACTAAATTCATCAATACAAGAGTTTTGGGTCGATTTGATTCAATTCATCGATACAAGAAGTAAGGTGTCTAGAGATTTAAACCTAAATCCCTAGATTTGAGCTGAGTTCCCGTTGATACGCCGCGCCAGGTTGGTATCACAGGTCTGCTACATTCCTTGTTTGTCATACACGATGGCAAGAACTCGTCGAGCACCAGTGAGTTCTCTCTTGTCTTCTTCATAAATTCAACAACCAAGTTATCACCACATAGATCTTCAAATATCTTCCAACCACCCTTACTTCTTCATCATTTCTACTTATTGAATAGCTCATGAATGTCATCGTTTTGACTTGTTCTTCATATATTGTTACAATATTCTTATAAAGTGTGCATCCAAGATGTATTTCACGCTCATGTATAGAGTTTTCAGCTTCTTGTTGAAATACATCCTTGATTTGAACATCCTCTTCAACAACACCTTCCAAATCAATGATATATGTTTCACATGTGTTGTAAAGAAAAGTACTTCATGATCTTCAATAATCTAAGTGAGTTTATTGTTGATAGACTTTACATGTGTTATGTCACCTTCTAATATTGAGCTAAGAACCTTGACATTAGCATTAATCTTAGTGGAAAAATAATCAATTTTCATTTTCATCTCAATTTTTTTATCTTTCAACAACTTGTTGAGCATGTTGTTGCTCTTGATAAAATTATTGATGTCTACTTCGCTTGGGGTTAGGGGAGATTGTGCGTCTTGGTATTCATACTTCATATATCAAGGTTGGTATCTCTCACCATATCCACATTGTTTTTTTACCATAGTCACTGTATGGTTAATACTCCAATAAGGTGATTAGTTCACATACTTCTTTACAAAACTTGGAGCTCCAAATTATAGTTTTTTCCTTCTCTTCCAAGATGAGCATCAATAAATCGAAGTTGGAAGTCCTATTCTTCTCTCATGTTATCATACCTTGCAAAATAACAAACACTTGAAAGGAAAATAGTAACTAATAAAGCTAAAAAAACTTAGTCCCAAGGAAATTTAAAATCATAGTGATAAATCTACAACTTTCCCGGCAAACATGCCAATTTGATTAAGCTTTTTAACACACACCAGTTACCTAATGTGTAAAACTATACCACATCTGAATTGCATGTCATTGTAACACTTTAAGATCATATCCATATGGAACTAGAGGTTTATAACACCAAGAATGCATAAAATTCCTTAATCTAAGCAAATAGGAAGATGGCTTTCAAACTAAACAAGCAAAATGGAAAGAAAACAACATTTAAATCAACCAAATGCAATAAAGAAAAGTTGGATCAATATTATTGACTAGGATGATCAAATACTAACATATGATACTTAAACAGTCAACCATTTCTAATTCTTAGACCTATGATCACTAATTTAAGCTAATTCACTTCCATCACCATAACTCTTATGTTAATCAAGTTTTTAAATTCTACTTCCATTGATTAATTACCATCAAACATGCATGAATCACACATCCTAATATACAATAATCATCTGTAGTGTGAACTATCATTGGCTAAGTAAATAAAGCACATCAATTGATTCTCAAGCATTTTGTCGAACATCTTTCGTGCATGTATAGCTTAAAGTCTCAAAACTTATGATTTTCCAACCTAATCTAGCATTAAGGAAAACAATACAAGTAAGGATCTATGTAAACTATTCACAAAACATCATAAATTCAATTATCAATCATCTTAATCTACCAAACCCAAAAGATTTAGAAAATCTACTCACTAAGAACCATGAAAACCAAATAAATTGCCACCGATCCTTGAAGATCAATGTTAGTAGAAGACCGGAATTGGTATTATATTAAGAAAAATAATAAAACAAAACAAGATTCACTAGAGATTCAAGTCATAAACAAGAGAAAACAAACACAAACAAAGAGGAAACTAAGTTTAGGTATTCTCACTACAAGAAAACAGTTTAGTAACCACGAAATTTAGCGAGGAAAACTGGATCTCGTAAATTTACGTGAATTATACGAGGAAATTTTTCCTTGTAGATTTGTCGTGAATAAACGAGAAACACGTTTCCTCGTAAAATTGTCGTAATTTAGAAAGGAAATTACATGGCAGGGTGGATTTCCTCGTAAAGTACTCGCTACATTTACGTGTATTTTACGAGGAAATAGTTTAGCGAGGAAATAATGAGGTCAACCACTTTTTAGTTGTAAACGTGTTTTTGAAAGTTGTGCACCTATCAATTTTCCTCGTAAATTTGTAGTAAAATGTCACCTACCAATTCAAAATTTTCTTATAAATATGTTGTTTGAGTTTCAAATGAAACACACCCAAAAAATTGAAAACTTAAAAGAAAATAAATTGAAAATGTGAAAGAAAAAATGTCTGGAGATGGAAATATTTTCGAGTTGCGGAGCTGGATGTATACACACAGAGATGGTAACATGAGACTGACGAAAGAGTATCTCGAAGGGCTGGAGACATTTATGCATCAGGCATATTCTACACCGCTCGCGCAGGAGAGCGGTAAGATGTTCTGTCCTTGTCGGAAATGCAACAATTCAAAATTAGGCCCTCGTGAAAATGTTTGGAAGCATTTAGTAAATATAGGTTTCACGCCACATTATTATATTTGGTTTCAACATGGAGAAGATTATAGTGATTGTGGGAATGAAGCTAACAGTAGTAATAGCAATTTTCATGTTGAACCCGCGGTTGATCATTTGCATAATAGTTATCAGGAGTAACAGATGGTAGGTTATGATAGGGTTCATGATATGGTAGGTGATGCATTTGTAGCTCATGATGATGAAGCTGAAGAACCTAACATAGATGCAAAAAAGTTTTATGAAATGTTAGATATTGCGAATCAACCAATTTACAGTGGTTGTAGAGAAAGTTTCTCTAAATTGTCGTTGGCTGTTAGAATGATGAATAATAAAACCAATTATAATCTACCTGAAAATTGTATGGATGCATGGGCAAACTTGTTTAAAGAGTATTTGCTGGAAGACAATGTGTCTGCTGATTTTTTATTATGAGATTTAGAAATTGGTTTATAGTCTTGGGTTGCCTTCGGAGATGATAGACGTTTGCATCGACAATTGCATGATTTACTGGGGAGATGATGAGAAGTTAGATGAATGTCGATTCTGCAAGAAGCCACGATTCAAAAAACAAAGACGAGGGCGTAATAAGATACCGTACCAAAGGATGTGGTACCAACCGATTACAGACATATTGAAAAGATTATACCAATCTGAGGAGACTGCCGGATGGATGAGATGGCATGCCGAGCATACTCAGACGGAGGGTGAGATGACTCATCCATCAGATGCAAGAGCTTGGAAACATTTTAACAATATACATCCAGATTTCGCTAACAATAGCCGAAATGTGTATCTTAGATTATGCACATATGGATTTAGTCCATTTGGAATGTCAGACAGACAATATTCATTGTGGCCAATCTTTCTGACGCCATACAACCTGCCACCGGAGATGTGCATGCGACGAGAGCTTCTATTCATGACCATATTAGTACATGGTCCGAAGTATCCCAAAAGATCTCTCGATGTTTTTCTACAACCACTGATAAAAGAGTTGAAATGTTTGTGGTAAACAGGGGTGAGGACGTATGATTGTTCAACAAAAACAAATTTTACGATGCGAGCGATGCTTATGTGGACCATAAGTGACTTTCCTGCATGTGGGATGATGTCTGGATGGACTCCACATGGGAGATTATCTTGTCCATATTGTAATGGAATGACGGATGCGTTTCAGTTGAAGAATGGTAGGAAGACAAGTTGGTTCGATTATCACCGTCGATTTTTTCCCATTCACCATCCGTACAGAAGAAACAAGACATTGTTCAGGCACAAAAGGTTTGTGAGAGACACTCCTCCTCCATATTTAACTAGGGAACAAATCGAAGTGCAAATCGATTACTACGTTGCGTTAGAAACCGTTCCTCGTGGTGGTAATTGGCATGTTCCCAATAATATGCCTGATTATTATGGAGTTCAGCACAACTGACACAAGAAGCATATATTTTGTGAATTGCCATATTGGAAGGATCTTCTTCTGCGTCACAACCTCGATGTGATGCATATAGAGAAGATTTTTTTTTAGAACATCCTCAACACTATATTGAATGTCCCAGAAAATACGAAAGACAACATAAAATCGAGGTTGGATTTACCTAATATTTCCTCGAGAAGTGAGTTACATATAAAAAGCAATGGACAAGTCCCAATTCCAATATTCAGATTGGCATCAGAACAGAAGTCGGTGTTGTTCAACTGGGTGGCATCAGAAGTGAAGTTTCCTGATGAATATGTTTCAAATCTTTCTAGATGTGTTGAAAAAGAGTCAAAAGTTCTCAGGGATGAAGAGTTATGATTGTCATGTCTTTATGCAACGACTACTTCCCTTTGCCTTTGCGGAGCTACTGCCAACAAAAGTACATGAAGCACTTGCAGTAATATATATATATATATATATATAAACACATGCTTTACTTAATTTGTTTATTTATATACACATTTTGACTACTAATATCTGTAAATTTTGAAATATGCAAGGAATTGGACCATTTTTCAGGGATCTGAGCACACGCACTCTTAAAGAGGATGTCGTTCAACAACTTCATGAGAACATTCACATCTTACTGTGCAACTTGGAGAAAATATTTCCGCCATCATTTTTTGATATCATGGAGCATCTAGTTGTCCACCTCCCGTATAAGTCATTGGTTCGAGGACCTGTACATTACGGATGGATGTATCAGTATGAGCGGGCCATGAAAATTTTGAAAGGAAAAGCAAAAAACCTCGTAAGAGTTGAAGGTTCTATAGTTGCCGGAAGTTTGACGGAAGAAACATCACACGTCACATCATACTACTTTGCACCAAAAATACGTACCCGAAAACGAGCTCCAAAAAGGTATGATGATGGTGGTGTTGTGCCAACATATATGGAAAAAGATGTTCCAGATATCATTTTCCAAATTGGATGATTTGGTGAGAAATTGAAAGAGGTTTGGTGGTCGAGTGATTAAGACCTCCATAGTGCACACATTTACATACTTCTCAATTGCGAGCATGGATTGATTCGCTATTTTGAAAGGTAATTAAACTTATAATTACAAACACATATGTATTTATTTATTTATTTGGAATTGATTAATTAACAAAAATTTCACAGCCAAATTGTTACTCAAGTCAAAGAAGCAATCCCAGATATATTCACAATTCAAAGATCAACACTTTATTAAGTGGTTGAGGAAACATATATTATAACATTCTTTTAATTTTAAACGTTCGGTAGGATTAATTTCAAAGTTCTATAATTTTTGTTTTTACAGGTTGATTATGACGATCCAGATTATCCCGCATGGTTTCACGAATTAATTCAAAGTCCAGTTGCAAAGGTCACGACATCACCGATGTATTTCACACGAGGCTATAGTTTCATACATATGAGTATGGTAGACACCGGGAGACAAGTAATTATGGAATATGTGTGAAAGGCGAAACATATTTCTATGGGATCGTGCAGGAGATTATTGAAGTTGAATTCCCATGGTTATTGAAGCTGAAGTGCGTCCTCTTCAAGTGTGATTGGTTCGACCCCATCGTCAACAGAGGAGTTCGGGTTAACAAATTCGGTGTGGTTGATGTCAATGGTGGACGAAGATACAACAAATTTGAGCCTTAAATATTAGCTTTGCAAGCAGATTAAGTTTGTTTTCTTCCATATCTTCGGTTGACAACCTCGGAGATAAATTGGTTATCTGTTATCAAAGTTACACCACGTGGACGCATAATCGCTGGAGAAGAACAACCTTTACAAGAAGAACACACCAATGGAGTCGAGGAACCTGATCAACAAGTTGATGACATCCTTCTCATCGATCCGCATAATCGTGAATACGAAGATTTTCCCGACGATATCAGAGACGAAGCTGTTGAAGATGAGTTTAATGAAGATGATGATGTTTCTAGTGATGACGGAAATGATGTTTTCGAATGATGATGTATTTTTATTTTGAATTTTAAGACTATATGAATGTGTGTTAGTTTGTTTGACTATGAAAATTTAAGAAGTTATTGGTTTGACAAAACAATTGTGTATTTAAGTGTTTATGAAGAAGTAGAGATTGAGGTTTAGGAAGAAGTAGATATATATGTTATAATTTAAGGAAGTTGGGGTTTGGGGTTTCGGTTTTTAGGGATTCAGAACCCTTTCCTCGTAAATTCCTCGTAACATAAAAACACGGGCCTGGTTATTTCCTCGTAAAGGTTTTCCTCATAAATTCCTCGTGGGCCGAAAATACAGGCCAGGTTATTTCCTCGTTAATTAACGCGGCATTTACGAGGAAATAATGGTTACCTTTCCTCCTAAATTCCTCATGGGCTGAAAAGGCGGGCCTGGTTAAATCCTCGTAAACCAAAACACGGGCCTGGGTATTTCCTTGTAAATTTACGAGGAACTTACGAGGAAATAAAAGTGGGCCTGGGTAATTCCTCGTAAATCTACGAGGAATTTACGAGGAAATGTAATCCTCTATATTAACTCGACGCATACCACCTCTCTCATTCGTAGCACCTTCTTCTCTATCTCCTCTTAAGGTATTCTCTCTACTTCCTCTCTAGATAGTTAGATAATTAGTTTAGGTGGTTAGTTTAGGGGGTTAGTTTAGGTAGTTAGTTTAGAGAATTTAGCTTATTAGGCCGTAACTTGACATGTTTTAAGGTGGTTAGTAATATATTTATATTTTTAAATAATTAATATTTTGAATTATTATTTTTAGATGGTTATAGCTAAAAGCTTAAGAATGCGACCCATTACAGAGACATGTTTATCGAGCCTGGTAATCATATAGGCGCATCATCTTCAGCTCTCTTTGGGTCCAGATGCTGTTCCCGAGACTCAGTCTTCTCAGATATTCTTGATGTCGCCTTATTTTGCTGCTCCACCACCCGTTCTTCCATTTGCTGCTCAGAATGACATGCCTCCTCCTCATGCGGCTGCGGCGGGTGTTCATCCCGACTTGCAGGTCCCACCGATGGCTCCTTATGCTACCTACACTGTCGAGGACCTTCTTGGTTAGCCACGCCGAGATGGTTTACCAGTCTTAGACCCCGACCGGAAGACACTTTCTGGTATGTTCATGCTTATAAATATTATTTATTTAACACAACATTCAAATATTTAATAATTTTAATATGTTTTTGTTTAATTTAGGTTTGGGGTTGATAGCCGTCTCGCTCGGAGCGTAACCGAGGTGATCAAAGGTTACTTGCCCGAGGCACATCCGAACTGGAAGACGACGCTGAACCACGTCCGAAAGATGTGGTTCAAAATGTTCACGGTAAATTAATGGTTTTTAATTTGTTTTTTTTAATTAATAAGATTTTTAATATTATTAGACTAATTGCTAATCTAATATTTTTGTTGTACAGCAAAAATGGTGTTGGTCCATCGGAGTGAACGAGGACGTGAAGCGAGGTTTTATCAAAAAGGCAAAAGACCGATTGTTGGACACGGTGTCTAACTGGAAGGACGATTACCTGGTAGACGGTTATGAGCACGGGGAACCTGCTGAGCTCACAATGGAGGTGTGGGATGGCCTCATCTGTTATTGAAATTTGACATCGTCGATCAGAGTCTCCAACAGCTGTTCCTCTTCCTGTCTGACGAAAGATGAGCATGGCAACACGCTGATGCTTCACTCCTCGGGTCAAACACCACACGCATGTCCATCTAGGAATGGGAAATATTTAAATTAAGTCAATTCTTTGTTATATCTCTTTTAATTTATTAGTTATTTTTAAAATTTTTAAAAGGCCAAAGAGACGGGAGTTCTACCGTCTCTTAAGGAACTTTACAAGAGGACCCACAAGAACAAGGTTGGGCAATTTGTAGATCCTAGGTCTGAGGAAATCTACAACGACGTTGTTGCTCGGGTTGAAGAGCGTCAAACCTAGATGACACAGCAATCCCCCGATGGGATACCCATCATAGTATCCACAGCTGAAGTGGATGAGATCTACGAGCAGGTATAAATTAATTTTTAATTATTATTATTCGTTTAAAATCTAATTTTTATTAGTAGCTAACATTTAAATTTATTTTTTTCAAGGTTGTCCCTAAGAAAAAGGGACGTAGATTGGGGAATGGTTTCGTTAACGATGTCCCAAGAGAAACATCGTCTTATGCTCAGCGACGAGAAGATGAGACTGCTCAGCTGCGTTCGGAGTTGAACGCGACGCGTTCTGAGTTGAGCACGACGCAAGCTCAAACGGGATCACTCGAGGGTATCCTCGACGCTTTAGCGGCTGGAAATCCGCAATTGGAGATGATGTTAGCAGAGAGACGGAGAAATTTGGGCATTCCAAATCCAGACTGTCATGACTCCCAGAACCCTTAGATCTTTTTTATCATTCTTTTCTTGTAATATAAATTTAAAACTTAAATATTTATAAAATATTTTTGTTTTCTTATATTTAATTTAATTTTTTAAATTATTTTAATATTTTATTATAATTAATTTTCAATGACAAAAAGTTTCGAAGTAAATTTGTCGCTACTGTTACCTGGAATTAACTACGAAATCTAGCGTGTCGTTTACGAGGAAACTGTTACATGAAAACTACGAGGGAATATTTATGAAAAGGTACGAGGAAAGTTTCACGTGGAGTTTACATGGAAATTTTTACGTTGATTTTACGAGGACAATTGTACGAGTCCATTACGAGGAAGGCTTTACATGGTTTTAACGAGGAAAGTTTAGTGTGGCTTTTACGAAGAAAATTGCCCGCGTTTATGAGGACATGTTTCCTCGTAAAATTATGAGGTTTTAGCGAGGAAATATGTCTTACGACGAACGTGGCACAACGTTTTGTGTTTCGTGGCTATTTCCTCGTAAAACCTCATTTACGAAGAAATAGCCACAAAAACAACCCTGCTAAATAACTGTTTTCTTGTAGTGTCTATGGTTTGTTTCCACCTAAAATTAGAATCTAAAAATTAATTGGCTTGTTCTAATAAAACTAGGTCGAAGTATAAAAATATGGGAAAATACTGGTAGACTCTAGTTAACTGCTTTTTCAGACCACCGCGAGAGGTCTAACCCGCGACCATCATCTGCAATCGTCATAGTGTCCTGTCGCGGGCTCATAGTCATCCACGATATATGTTAGTCGTTTTGAACGTTAATGGTCGCGGGCTACATTTTCCGAGCGGTTTTCCGTAGTGATCCTGCTTTCTTGTTTCTTTGCAGAAAAGTTGATATGTGTTTAATAATTTGGCAATAACTCTTAGAATATAGCTCTAATGGATTGAAACCACTTCAATTGGAAATGTAACTCAATTTACTATGTTATGACAAAAGATGAGCTTTAAAAATATTGCCAATACCTTCATAAAAATTAATCTTTCAAACTTGTTGCTTAATTCACTATATAACCAGTAGAACCACTTCAAACTCACTAAGACCGCTCCAAAACCTGAAATCATAGAAATGCACAAGCTAATGAAACATATACTCCTAAATGCAATTGAAATGAACTAAAATTTGATAAAAATGAATGTTTAAAAGAGATCAAAATACAAGACATCAGTTTTGTACAACCAAGTTTCTGTATAATTTGGTTTTGGGTAATAATAAGAGCTGTATTTAATATATATATATATATATATATATATATATATAAGTTTCTATTTATTTTAAAAATCAATATTTTAAGTAATTTTAAATATAATTATGAAAATCTATTGAATTATAAGAATACAGAAAGTATAATGCATACAGTGAATAATATTTAGTATGATTATTGAAATTTATAAATTATTCTAAAAAACTATTAAAATTGGAACATTTTTCTCAGTTTTTTAAATATTTTTTATTTTATTATTTCAAAATAATAAGTTTGAGGCAATAATTACCATAAATAAAATAAATTTCTATAATTTTGAAGAAAATGTGAAAACTAATTAAACTATTATTTCAGAAATTTATAGGATAACAAATAAAATATGTGATTTGTTTCTCTCCTTTAGTTTTTAGAGAAAATAGGTTTTTTTGAGTCAAAAAAACTATAAAGTTGTCCCATTAGTAGAATCATTCTCCTAATTATCTCATTAGTATAATATTTTTGAAAATCACAATACTAACCTTGGAAAATAGAATTAGCTATATATTTAAGAAATATTAAAATATATTAATTATTTAACTAATTTAAAAAAGGAAACTTTGTGAAATCTTTTATGAAACATTTAACTAATATATTGTCATGTATACCACATGAAGAATATATATGCATTATGGAAGAAACTTTTGTGAAATCTTTCATGAAAATGAAAAAATATGGAAGAGAGGTTGAAGAAGACGATATATGAAGAAACTGATTTTTTTTTTACTTTTTGTTCAAAAAGTCGAATTTAAAGATAAAAAACATAATATTTGCAAATATTTTCATAACTACTATTTCCTTAATTTTCGCAATTGTTCATACTGATCCGTAGAATCTGAATTCTAATATAGGTAGAAGACAATTACAATGTTTGAAACTAAGTTATACGACTAAATAGATTATTAGTGGACTACAGATTGTTAATTCTGCATACTTTAGAAGGATAAGTAAAGTGCAGATTGAGAATTCCAAATTTATTTGGATTACTTTATTTTCAGCAGATTATGTTTTCTAAAAAAATATAACACATAACAAAATGTGGATTTTGAATTCTATTTTGTAGAACATGACATCTTCTATCCGTATTACAAGAATAGAAATAATTATAAATAATATTTAATGAAAATTTATAAGTATTATATGCAAACTATGAAAATCTGGAACATCTATTTTCTAAATTATTATTTTAAATTAAGAAGTTTTGTAGAAAATGTTGTAAAAATAGTCTAATGTTCATTAATA
Source organism: Moricandia arvensis (assembly GCA_905132765.1). Taxonomy (NCBI): domain Eukaryota; kingdom Viridiplantae; phylum Streptophyta; class Magnoliopsida; order Brassicales; family Brassicaceae; genus Moricandia; species Moricandia arvensis. The sequence goes on from CAJHQP010003363.1 coordinate 60,690, forward strand.
ACTAATGACATAGTATTTTATGTAAAAACATAAAATATTGTACATCAATAATTGAGAATAAGACGTATGAACAACCGAGTTACACAGTTAAAAAATATGCAACATCATGTTTTAAATATAGTATTTAATATGTTTATCATATGACGTGATGCTTAATGTGATTTTGGCTGTATAGACTTGTGGTTAATGTATATTTTAATGTGATTACCCAATGAGAGTTGATTTTAATTGCATGATAAGTATAGGGATTAAGATCATGGAAGTGGGTAATTTAATTGTGTGTTCTTATCCAAATGATTAGCATTTGGATGTTTGATTAGCATTAGATCACCTAATCAAAGTACACACCCCAATGAGTCTACTTTTTAAGCTTTGATTTAATCTTATTATTTTGCTTAGTGATTGATTGGAATTGATTCACTTATTAGTTATTTGGTTGCAACAAAAACTTATACTTTTTTCTTAGATTAATCATGAACTTGCATTCCCTTTATCTTGTATCATTATAGGTTTGGATTGATCCTTAAATATCAATAACATAGTTGTGCTTGCCACTAGTCTGTAGTGAGTAACAAAAAAATCAAATCAAATTCCTATTTATAGGCTTAAAAAAGAAACTGGTTCCTCAACAGACATGGATCGAGTCATAAAAATGTGGTCAAGAAGACATGTAAACTCTGGTCAACTGCATTTTCAGAGCATCATGGGCAGTTCCAGGCCACGGCTATCGTCTACAATCGTCAGTGAGTCCCTTCGGGGCTACATTAGCTGTGATCGTCGTAGGTGGTATATTCTGGTCATTTTTAATGTTGATGGTTGCTGGCTACATTTTTCCGATAGAGTTGTCCGTGATGGTTGTATGCTGTGATCATGATTTCTTCTTCTTTGCGGCATAATTGATGTGTGTCTAGTAATTTGGTCATAACTCTATAGTTTCAGTTGACTTGAAGCCACTTCCATTGTAAATATAACTCAATTTTGTATGTTGTAGCGATGGACTTCAAGAGATATTGTTAAGACCTTAATACAAGTTAATCTTTCAACCTTTTGTTGCTTAATCTTCTCTAAAACCAATAGAACTGCTTCAAACTCACTAGGACCGCTCTAAAACCTGTACTCACAACAATGCACATGCTAGTACAATAAAATACTCCTAAATGTAATCTAAATGAACTAAAATGTGATGAAAATGAATTTCAATTTCTCTGCAACTTTTAAAAGCTCAGACAAACATTAAACACGAGTTTTATAAGTTCACAAAATCAAACAAAATTTCTTTGCAGATAGGTATTTTACTCATCTAAGATTAAGTCAGAAAATCAATAACACTTTCATGTCTACCAATTATCCTAAGATTTAATTTCAAGGTTGTCAATCTAGAACTAGCATTAAGTTTAATCCAGGTCAAGAGTTATAATATTACCCTAACAACTCTTTCTAATCTAACAATTTATCTTTAACATTTAAAAGCCCTAAACTTAACCAGCAGATTACTCGTACACGATTAATAAAACATAAATCATTATTTGAATATACTGATTAAGAAAATCAAAAGAGAAATAAAAGAGTTTGAAATCCTCTCTCTATGAGTTTTGATTTGTCTCTCCCAAAAGCTTCATCAATCTCTCCAAGTCTGAAATAATCCTCCAATGACTTCTTTAAAAACCTAAATATAGTTGAAAACAAGAAAATGACTTGTTTGGAAATAAGTAGAAACTCTGAGACAATTTTTAGTTTCTTGAAACTTGTAAAAAACTTGTGCAGAATTGTAGTTCGCGATGGCTACCGACCGAAACCATTGGGTGGTAGAT